>KZ506193.1:133544-199083 GCA_002844005.1 Limosa lapponica baueri
CTCAGGGCGGCAGCGGCCGGCCCCCTCCGGGCGGGAGGGACCCCGTGTCCCTCAGGGCGGCGGTGGCCGGCCCCCTCCCGGCGGGAGGGACCCCGTGTCCCCTCAGGGCGGCAGCGGCCGGCCCCCCTTCGGGCGGGAGGGACCTCGTGTCCCCTCAGGGCGGCAGCGGCCGGCCCCCGTCCGGGCGCGGGCGGGCCCGGTGTCCTGTCAGGGCGCGGGCGGGCCGAGTCGCCCCCCGCCATGTCCCTCCCGCCGCGGCACCGCCGCCCTGTACTTAAGGCGGCGGCGGCGGGTGCTGCTCCCGCTCGCGCCCTAACCGTGTGTCCCCACAGAGATGGCCTCGACGTGCCTGCGGCCCCTGCTGAGGTACCGCTCCTTCGCCATCCTCTTCCTCACGCCGCTACTGCTGCTGCCTCTGCCGGTCACTGTGCAGACGCGGGTAAGTGCCTGCGGGGACCCGAGCCCCCCCGGCCCGGCCCGGCCCGGCCACCCCGCAAGAGCCGCCCCCGCCCCCGGTCGGGGCCCTGCTGCCCAGGAGCCCCTCTCCCAGCCAGCTGCGCGGGGCCCTTCCAGGCTTGCAGGGCACCCAGCCTGCTTGCCTGCTGGCCACCCGATCACCCTCGCCACAGCATCTCTTTTCCACCTGAGTGAGCAGCACCCCATCCATCCGCGTCCCGCAGCAGGCTGGCGCAGGGCCACCCTGCCACCCCGTCCCCGGAGTGGGGTCCAGGCCTCGCAGCACATTGCGGGTTTGGCTCCCGAGTGAGCGCCGGGCACCGGTGCGAGGAGCAGAACTTGCCGAAGGAGCCTCTGTTCATCCAGAGGGTTGTGCCACTGCCAGGACATGGGGCTCCCATGGACCCAACCCAACTTGCAGATTAGATGCAATTCTTCTTGGGCCAAAGATAAATACCTGCATAACTGGCCTGCACATTTAGGATTATGTCTTGCATTATCTAGTGATGATGGCAGTGGGCTGAAAGACAGGACTCCTGGGTTCTCCAGCTCACGCTGCTGCCGAGGCTCCGAGATAGTTGAAGGGGTGCTGCTGAGTAGCATCCTTCATCGGTGGCGCAGTGGGAGGCCGGGTGCTGTGTGACGTGCAGTGATCCCAACAGGGTTTCAAATGCAATATCCTCCAGTTCACATCCCTCTTACTCCACTGATGGCGATGGCACAACTCCTTTGCTTTCAGTGGAGCTATACCAGCATAAAATTGGAATAACCCAGTGAAGAGTTTGGGCTTTAATGTCTTGTAGCCTTTATGGCAAAATGTCAAAGCTCAGCTTATAGTATTTTAGCCTACTAGAGCTTTAGAGGCTATTCTGGTGCTAAAAACAGTCTTTCTTCTGAGTGAGCTGTATTGCTTAGTGTATTTTAAAGATAGGAAAATGCCATGCATATTTATAAACAGAATTGCCAGCTCTTCTGGTTTATCTGTCTAAGTAATATCATCCCTACCTTGCAGTTGAATGCTGGTGCTTTATAGAAAGAGGAATTCCTGACTCCTAGGCACTACTTTGATCAATATGAGGAAAGATAATTTCCCTAAAAAAAAATAACTATGTCTTTAGTTTTCCAGTATTTGTAAGAATATTGTGTCATCAGTCTAATCTGGGAAACTACAGTATTTCCCAATGGGAGAGTAACATTTCTGTCAGAGATTGCGTCTCCAGCTCCCGGTGAGAAGGCAGGTCACTGTGTTTCCTGTTAACTGCGCCAGAGACACTGAAGAAACATTCTGTGACTGTTCCCATAAATGACAGGTGGATATAGGTATCGATGCAGGTATATATTTAATTCCAGATCTTTGGTTGTTTGAATTGGCTGTGGTTCTTGGAGTTAATTTATAAGCATGGTTGTATTTTTGAACTTCACATAAATTATTTACTCTCCACTCTACAAAGCCAGTGTTTCTTCTGTGCTGTGAATTTTATTCACTTGGGGTTGTTTATCTGTCTTTCATACTGGCAACAGATTAACCACAGTCAGTTCTAGCACTTAGTTACTGTGGTACAACATAAATTGTATCGTAAGATGACCTCATATTTATTAAGGGAAGAGAATTAAATAGGATCTACCTGATATCTTTTAGTCTCTGAAGACATATTTTTTTCAAAACATGTGCTGTAGTTAATCTGGAAACCTGATGAAAAAAAAAATCAAATTACTTACAGAGGCTGTTTTCTGGTTCTTAAGCTTCTCAACAAAATGAAGGAAAACACACCCCTGTTTATAAATACCACCTTACGGCAATTTTTAAATGTCACTGTGACACCATTTATTTTTGCAATAAAGTCCTGTTTGTTGTATTAGAATAAAATCCTATAAACACATACTCTAAATTTGAGCAAAGTCTGAACTACAGAACACTGACTTAAGCTTTAAACCACTGTTTACTGTTGGCTAATGGATGCTTGCTTCTCCTAACAATTTTGAAAGTACAAACCAAGGGTGGCTAGGTTATGGAAGTGCCTGATCAACAGCATAAAAAGACAAGTTACAACATTTCTAATCAAGGGAATCCCCTTAGTAGGTAAGCACAGTGAGATTTGGGAAAGTAATTAAATACCTCTAGCATCCTTAGTCACCAAAAATAAGGTAAAAGAGTTACTTTAAGAAGTTACAAACTTTTAAATTATTCAGTGATACAGTTTCTGGGATCAGGTGTGTGACTGGACACACCTCAAAGATTTGTGAATTTCAGACAAGCTCATCACCCACACTGAGAAATTCAGCCATCCGTTTAAAAATAATTAACTCAAAATAGAAATGCCCAAATCTACAAACTCTATTAAAAAACCTTGGCTCTGCTTCCCAACTGCCCAGAGGTAATTGCACACTGCAAACTGTACTTACCTAGTTGTGGAAGGTTTCTTTTTTCACACCCTACATTTTGTGGGGGTGCATTAGAACAAACACTGTGGTCAAAAAGATTTTTTTATGCAAGGGACTTCAGAACAAGGCTTAAAAGTACAATTTTAAATCCTCATGTCTCTGCTACCTATTTCAGCATAACTTGTTCAGCTACAGACAATGGAGTGTTTGGGCCCCTTATAAGAGCTACCAAAGTGTTTCTTACCTCTAAGAATAGTTTTTATGCTTAAATTTGTCTTCCATTTTGTCGCAGGAGGCCAAATGTGCGTATATCATCATCATCATGGCTGTATACTGGTGCACTGAAGTGATCCCACTGGCTGTGACCTCCCTCATGCCTGTGGTGTTTTTCCCTCTGCTTGGAGTTCGGAGCTCTAAATCAGTAAGGAGCAGTTCTTGCTCAATGCAGATCTGATACAGGGGTATCCACTGCTCTGGTCCTCCATCAATATTTGGCAAACAAGCCTGCTATGAGAGCACTCCAGTTCTGTGGTAATGTTTTTGAACATACTGAGCAGTGTTCAGGGTTCCTCTATGGGAACATGATGAACTAAATACGCATTTGCCCAAAATGTTACAGGTTGAGGTGGGGCTTGAGGTGGTAGAGGGGAAGGTCCGTTTCTGGGTGTGGATCCTGTTGCAGAAGCAACCCCTTAGTGCTTGTGTGTTCATAACCCATCCCATGAGAGAGCAGCGCTGACATGTCCTCTGGGAGATCTCAAAATGCACAGGACAAGCTTCTTCTGATGGGGTTGGTCGCACAATGCCGGCGAGTGCACGATGTCCCCTCCAAGTTCATCCTGGCTGTTGTGCTCGTGTTTTAGTCCAAGGGAGAAGCTGTATTAGGGACTGTAACACAGGTTCACTGCTGGCCAACAAGCTGCTAAGGGCAGGTATTGTTGCTAAAGGTGCTGAGAAACCCATTTTGGAGCTCAGCGTTTCTAGTACCTACACAATACTTTGACCCCCTAACAATGTTTTAGGAAACTGCTGTCATTTTGTACTTTATTAACTCCTGATGATCCATAAAGAAAGTTTGTGATGCACAAAGAGCCCCTGCAGTGGACAGTTCAGCACTTGAGCAGGGGATCCAGGGCTCAAGAAACTGGAAGCGGCTCTGAGGCTGCAGCTACTCCTTCTGCCCATGTTGGGATGGGATCTGGTGCAGTAAAAGGCTTTGAGAGGATGGAAGGCAACGTGTACTAGTGAAGCTCACAAGAGGCAACATTTGGGCCCCTGACCTGCCTTCTCTGTCTTTCAGGTGTGCTTGCAGTACCTAAATGACACAAACATGCTCTTCGTGGGAGGGCTGATTGTTGCAATTTCTGTTGAACGGTGGAATCTTCACAAAAGGATTGCGCTGAGGGTCCTGCTGATTCTTGGGGTGAAACCTGCACTGTAAGACTATTACATTTCTTCTTCCTTGCCTGTGTCAATTTAGCAGAGGCCTAGGGATAGTGATTAACAATCAGCAGAGAAGGAAACCTTTGAAAATCTCTTTAACTGCATTGTACAGAGTTTCCAGAGGTGAAGTCTGGCAGCAGGAGCAGTTTATTAGTCCTTTAGCCAAAACCAGCTTTTGGCTAAATTCTAGATGCTTGCCGTTAGGGACAAAATGATGACAGACTTAATCACGTGCAGACTAAGGAGCTAAATGGCTTTCCAGGATTCCCTCAGTGAAGGTGGCAGAGCTGTCCTGGAAGAGAATCTGGTCCTACTTTGTGTTACTAGATGCTACACGTATCCCTGCCTGGGCTCAACTGCCTAAACTGCAGTGAGTGCAACGACTGGCAGTGTCTGTGTTCTCTCATCCTTTCTCCTCTGCCTGCTTCTCTCTTCAGCCTCATGCTGGGATTTATGATAGTCACTGCTTTCCTGTCCATGTGGATAAGTAACACAGCCACCACTGCTATGATGGTTCCCATTGTCCAGGCTGTCCTGGATCAGATGGACAACACAGAACATGATGTGACCATGATGGAACAAGGAACCGGGCAAACAAATACAGTGATTGAGCTGGAGGAAAAGAGTGCGTCAGATCTCCCTTCAGTGCATGGTAAGGGCCTGCTCAGCAGTGAGTTAATGCTACTGAATGTGCTACACTCATAGCTCCTGAGCTAGAAGGAGTTCTCTGTGCCTTTTACAAGGAAAGAGGATGGTAACCTGACTGAAAATGTGTAAATGCATGACATTGAGGCTTTACAAAATGGCTTACAAATTTGTTGACTGCCATTTTGTTATACTTAGTGCTAAATCCCATGCAGATTATTGTGTTCTTTCCTTCAAACTAGGGTCATCCTCCTGTAGCTTCCCTAGACTTAACTGCCTGCTGAAAAGCATATCCTGTGGGAAATATCCACACCCCCCTCAGCATCCGACTTTCTAAATCTTGTGATTATCGGTGAGGATTCAGCTTCTAAGCCATGTAGGAACCAACCTATTTTGGTTCTGGGGTATAAATATCTCTCTATTGACTGGATTGTATGTGGAAGTGGGGAGAAGAAAGAGGAACACTTTAAAAGCTACATGAGAAAGAGGAGCTGGTGTCATTTGACTCACAGTAGACAAACTACTCTTTGGAACACTTTAAAGTGTGATCTTACCCTGTTGCTTGACTCCACAAGGTCCTTCTGTCAATGCCGTGGTTCTGCAGTGGGTTTCACTTGACTTGAACCATGTGCAAAGACTCAGTCCCGCTGATTTCACTGCTGTGCTGTTACAGAGGGGTATATTATTAAATACCATTAAAGATCAGATCTACGGTGCCTTTCTCTTTCAGAGGAGGAAGGATTGTCTTGGGAATTTTCACAGAGATGTGATTTCACTGAATTAGCAAGTTGATCTGCCACGATTCTCTGTGTGACTGTGTGCAAGAACAAGTGCAAATGTTGGTAGTGCATACTGTGTCCCACACTGTTAACCTCAGAGAGCAATGGACACAGCAGCAAAATTTGACACTTGATGTAAACTGATGTGGCATATTGATCTTACTAGTTAAGATAGTTAAAAGCACTGTTAAAAGCAGTGAGTTTTTTCTGCCCATATTCACAGCTGTGGTATTGGAACGGTTCCAATGACTACAATATCTGGCTGGTGGTAAGCCTCTGTGTGAAACAGGAAATTACTGCTCAGAAACTGTGGCACCAGTATGGACAACAGCATCCTTGGATCATGTAGACCCAGATTGTCGACCTTCTTTTCAGCTCCCCATGAACATATCTGTGTTTTCTTTGAATTAAGATAAATGGCATACACAAACTGGAAGCCTGCAGACCCTGAACTCTCTGCCTCCCTAACTTTACCTGAGGCAAGTCATGTTCTTTGTGTCTAGTCATAAGCAATGGACAAGTCCCTGATGACCCCAGATCTTCTGAGGAAAGGAAAATGAGGAAACGCGTGTGTAAGGGAATGACACTGTGTGTATGCTATGCCGCCAGCATTGGAGGAACTGCAACACTCACTGGAACGGGACCAAACATTGTGTTGAAAGGCCAGATGAATCAGTAAGTCATTCTTGCTGTTTCTTTTACGTAGACTATCCTACTGTTTCTGTGACTAGTCTTAGATGAGAGTTTCAGTTGCCAACTTTAAGCAATAAACAGTTGAACTAAGAGCAAGGAATGTGTATGAAGTGATGGGCCACATTTTTCTGCTTCAGCATTTTTTAAGCAGCTCTGCGCTGGTATTAGAGGTCTCCTGAGAACCTTGGAAATACTTGTTGGTAATTGACAGCCGGATGGTTTATCATGAGATACTGGTTCTTCAGCCACCTCTTTTTCAACTGAAATGCAGCACATTAGCAGAGGAAACTGCAGTGAAGAGCATCAGAAGAATGTGTGATTAACTCTTCTCATAAGCACACTGAAGAGAGCTAAAAATAGCTTAGGCTCTCCTGTGATATTATTCCTCCATGCTGTGGCTGTGGAAACTGTACAGATATTGTTATAAAGCAAAGGAGTTGTCCACAAAATACTCTCTTTGCTAAACTGAGTTTGGCAATTGATTTAAATGCAACCTAATCTACAGTGGAAGTTTTGCAGACTCCACAACAGTCCCTCAACATTGCTTTCTTCTGTTGGGAGTACTTCAGCCTCAGCTGCCACACTACCTGCTGGTTTTAACACCCAGCTGGAAATTTGCTATTGATATTTGTCCTCCACTCATTATTGGGGGACACAGGGAAGAATAAAAAATGCTGTTCTTAAAACACTGGCCTCATTCTTTTAAGCCAACCAGCAACTTTGTCTTCTATTGCACAGACGTGCAGCTATAACTTCCTCATGCAGCTGATAAGTGAGCCGACCAGCGAAAGTGCCCTCCTAGACCCGCTCCTTGTGAACAGGGAAGAACTTGTGGGGGAAGTAAAGGCTGGAGGCCGTCTAGGGCACAGTGATCATGAGATGATTGAGTTCTCTATCCTTGGAGAAACAAGGAGAAGGGTTACCAAAACTGCCACCTTAGACTTCCGGAGGGCAAACTTTAATCTGTTCAGAAGACTGCTAGACAAAATCCCTTGGGAGGATGCCCTTAAGGATACAGGAGTCCAGGAAGGATGGACATACTTCAGGAAAGAAGTCTTAAAGGCACAGGAGCAGGCTGTTCCCATGTGCCGAAAAACAAGTAGGTGGGGTAGGAGGCCAGCCTGGCTAAATAGGGATCTCTTGCTGGATCTCAAAACCAAAAAGAGAGTCTACGACCTTTGGAATAGGGGGCAAGTCTCTCATGAACACTATAAAGATGTAGCAAAGCTATGCAGGGAGAAAATAAGGAGACCCAAAGCGCAGCTAGAGCTCAACCTAGCTGCAGCTGTTAAGGATAATAAAAAATGTTTCTATAAATTCATTAACAACAAAAGGAGGATTAGGGAAAATCTCCCTCCTTTATTGGATGCAGAGGGAAACATAGTCACAAAGGATGAGGAAAAGGCTGAGGTGCTCAACGCCTACTTCGCGTCAGTCTTTAGCAGTGGAACTAGCTGTTCCCTGGACACCCAGCCTCATGAGCTAGGAGACAGGGAGGGGAAGCAGAATGAGAGCACCACGATTAAAGAGGAAGAGATCAGTGACCTGCTATGCCGCTTGGATGCACACAAGTCTATGGGACCAGATGGGCTACACCCAAGAGTGCTGAAAGAGTTGGCAGACGTGCTCGCCAAACCGTTTTCCATCATTTACAGGAAGTCTTGGCTAACTGGGGAGGTCCCAATGGACTGGAGGGTGGCAAATGTAACACCCATCTACAAGAAAGGCAAAAAGGAGGATCCAGGAAACTATAGACCTGTCAGCCTGACCTCGATACCAGGGAAGGTCATGGAGCAGGTCATCCTGAGTGCCATCAAAACCCGCATAATGGGCAACCAGGGGATCAGACCTAGTCAGCATGGGTTTATATAAGGCAGGTCCTGCCAGACAAACCTGATCTCCTTCTATGACAAGATAACCAGATTATTGGACGAGGGAGAGGCTGTTGATATTGTATACCTGGACTTTCGAAAAGCATTCGATACTGTCCCCCATACAATTCTTGTGGAAAAACTGGCTTCACACGGCCTGGATGAGCATACGATCCGCTGGATCAAGCACTGGCTGACTGGAAGGTCCCAAAGAGTGGTGCTCAATGGATTTAAATCCAGCTGGCGGCCGGTGACAAGTGGTGTGCCTCAGGACTCAGTGTTAGGACCATTCCTGTTTAACGTCTTTATTGACGATCTCGACAAGGACATAGGGTGTATCATCAGCAAGTTTGCAGATGACACCAAGTCAAGCAGGAGTGTTGATTCCCAGGAGGATAGGGAAGCTCTACAGAGAGACTTAGATAGATTGGATCATTGGGCCAACATCAATGGTATGAGTTTCAACAAGGGCAAGTGCCAGGTTCTGCACTTGGGCCACAATAACCCTAAGCAGCGCTACAGGCTTGGGGAAATGTGGCTGGAAAGCTGCCTGGAAGAAAGAGACCTGGGGGTTCTAATTGACAAGCGGCTGAATATGAGCCAGCAGTGTGCCCAGGTGGCCAAGAAAGCCAACGGCGTCCTGGCTTGTATTAGAAATAGCGTGACCAGCAGAAGTAGGGAGGTGATTGTCCCCCTGTACTCAGCACTGGTGAGGCCACACCTCGACTATTGTGTCCAGTTTTGGGCATCTCGATACAAGAGAGATATCGAGGTGCTGGAGCGAGTGCAGAGGAGGGCAACAAAGCTGGTGAAGGGCCTGGAAAACAAACCATATGAAGAGTGGTTGAAGGAGCTGGGACTGTTTAGTATGAGGAAGAGGAGGCTGAGGGGAGACCTCATCACTCTCTACAACTACTTGAAAGGACACTGTAGAGAGGTTGGTGCTGGTCTCTTCTCACAGGTAACTAATGACAGAATGAGAGGGAATGGCTTCAAGCTCCAACAGGGTAGGTTTAGACTGAACATTAGGAAAGAATTTTTCACAGAAAGAGTGGTCGGGCATTGGAATAGGCTGCCCAGGGAGGTGGTTGAGTCACCATCCCTGGATGTGTTTAAGAGCCGTTTAGATGTGGTGTTGGGTGATTTGGTATAGGGGAGAACTTTGTAGAGTAGGGTAGATGGTTGGACTCAATGATCCCAAGGGTCTCTTCCAACCTAGACGATTCTATGATTCTATGATTCTATTAATTTCAGGAAAGACAATTCTTGCTCTCTTATTAGAATGAATGCAGAGGAAGAAAGAATGTCCTCTCTTGGGGTAAATGAGCAGACGTGTTGCAAGTGAAAGTTAGCTAGAACGTGTGGGAGACCTTTCAGCAGAGCTTGTCTTACTGAGACCTAAAATATCAACATGAGCTCTTATATGCATTAAAGTAACAGACAGGGAAAACTAAGGATCATTTAAGTTCTGCTGTGAAATCCGGACCACCTTCCTATTGACTTCAATTAGGCTAGGGATGTTGCATTATGGTTACTTGCAATGGTTGTCCTTGATTTAGATGTATAATTGTCACTAGTGCATATTAAAGGGAGAGTAAATTACAAAAAGTTTTGACCTTCATACAGAAAGCATTTTTCTTTTCTTTTCAGGTTATACCCCAACAATAATGATATTGTGAATTTTGCTTCCTGGTTTGGGTTTGCATTCCCAAACATGATTCTGATGTTGGTACTAGCTTGGTTTTGGCTACAGTGCTCCTTCATGGGACTCAAGTGAGTATTTAACTACATGATGTTGCATAAACCCCTTGGCTAATGCAGATCACCTTATTGAGAAATCTGGATAAAACAAATGCACTGACAAATTATTAATTTTGTAGCAGAGAATAGTTCCATTTCACAGCAACTTTTGAGGCCTAGAAACCTTTTGTGGTCATGGGAGTTGCACTAAGGGAAAAGCTTTATGCGTTCTTAATGTTCAGACAGAATTACCTTTTTATTTTTCAATTTCACATCTGAGAATTTCAGCCCTAGCAGAGCTAGCATATCTGTTCTGCTACCCTTGATTCAAAACTGGGGTTTTCATCCCAGGTTGCTCCAAATTGGACAGAGACTTACTTCCATTCATAGAACCCGTTCTTCTGTGAGAACTGGCATGTGCCCTTGAAATGTTTTGACACTGTTGTCATTTCTGTGTTCCTGGCTTCTGCTGTAGTGTGTGCCTGTCCCCACAAGTGACAGCTTCAGAGTGGAAAGCATGTTAAATCCCTCTAGTATGTTAATACTTACCGTATTTTCTTCTTCCTTTTCCTTAAAGCTTTAAGAAAAGCTGGGGCTGTGGGACAGAGAGAACTGCTAAAGAAAAAGCTGCATGCGACGTGCTGAAGGCGGAAATGAAGAAATTAGGCCCTATCTCTTACGCTGAATTCAATGTCCTCCTAATGTTTGTTTTGCTGGTTCTCTTGTGGTTTACCAGACACCCAGGCTTTGTAAAAGGCTGGGCCACCGGGCTGTTCCCAAGAGGAGAAAAGTATGTTTTTAGGGTTTTTTTCATCCTGTAAAATGATGGTTTGTGAATCAGATTCACATACCTGATTGTTGTGAATCAAATTCCCTCGTTCTTACATTCCATTTTGAGTGCAGGGTCGTTCACTCCAACCTTGTCTGAATTGACATTTGTTGGGCTTGATCCTATGGCTTGTGCCTGAGATCACCGATCGGTCTATTGCTTGACAATTTGTGCTGCAGTGAAGGCTGGAGACTGGGACATGGAGCAAGCTGAGCCTCCTACAGGAAGAGAAAATTCTGTAATGCTGGTCTCAGTCACACTGATGTACGCAGTAGTAGTTTGTTTGTATGAGCTCCAATTAGTTGGGGTGTCATCTGAATATTTGGTAATATCACCTCTAAACAATATCTTAGAACTCACTGGGAAATGGATCTGGTGCTTCGAATGGCTTCTTCACATAATGTCTGTGGCACATAAGGAACACAAAATGCATGATGGGACTATTATTCATGCCATTTCTTTACACATCTTTCTTTGAGATACCACTGTGGAATCTTGGCTTCACCACAGAGAAGGAACCCTGCTCCCAGGAGCCACTGTCATCTGTGACACTGGTTATTAATGTCTTGTAGCTAGTTTCTTTTATTACTGTGTTTGTGTCGTGGCAGGTCTAAGAGACCTCAGTCATGAACTAATGACCCATTTTGCTAGTGTACAAGCCCCAAACAGGATGACAAAGAGCAGTGACCACAATGCTGGAAGGCAGCCATCTTCTAGGAGAAAGATGTCTTATTTTCTGAGCTATATTCTCTTTTCTTTTTTAGGTTTATCACTGATTCGGCTCCTGCTGTGTTTGTTGCCCTGCTACTGTTTATCCTTCCTGCTAATAAACCCAAATTCACAGGCTGTAAGACAAGCATGTCTGACCCTGAACAGACTGAAGAAGGTATTTAAAAGAGGATTGTAAGACTGGGAGGCAATTAGCCAGCTCCAGCTAACATGGCAGAAACATGTGCTGGGTTTGCATGCATTTCTTCAGGATAGCTCACCTCCCTTGCTTCTTGGGCAGGGCTGGGGCATGGTCCCTGCTCACGTGTATCTCCCTTACCCTGTGCAGATTTCCCAGTAATATTCATTCTGTCTTACAGAACAGGAGACAAGATCTCTTCACTCTCCTAAAACATGTTCTGTGTTTCATTTCTCACTTCAGATATAAAAAAACCATTTTTATCAGCCCCGTTGCTGGACTGGAATGTGGTTCAGAGGAAGATGCCCTGGAGCATTGTGCTGCTGCTGGGAGGAGGTTTTGCTTTGGCCGATGCAAGCGCAGTATGTCCCGACATCTGTTTTTCTCTGACTCAAAGGCGAACTCCCCTGGTTTGTTATCTGGTCCTGTGTTACTGGGCATGCACTCAAAGGCAAATCCAGTTCAGATATTCAGATCTGGAGGCAGATCCAAATTAGCAAAAACTGGGAGGAGAAGTGAAAGTTTGTGCCTCTTTTTCAGGAATTTGTGTGCTCTGACCAAATTTCTCCAATTTATCTTACCTCTTGGAGGCTGCTGAATAGTTTGGGATCATCACTAGACAGACCAGAAAAGCAACCTGTCTTATTTCTGTTATCGTCCCAATCCCAGCTCTAGCTAGAAAAATAGAAGTATAGATAACACTTGTAAGGTTTTCAGAACCATTTGAAGTTTTTTTAAAGGCTATATGTCTTCAGATTTAACGCAAACCACTACTGAAGTGGTCAGGAAGAAAATCATTGTGGGTAGATATCTTCCAAAATTGTGTACAGTGGGGTTTCTTGCACTTCTTGTCAGTGGCTGTTGCCAGGCAATATGCTGCAGTCCATAAGCCCATGGTTTGATCCTGTGTTCATAAATTCACAGAAAAGGCAGCTGAATTCCCCAAACAGGAAAGACTCTTGAGGTGAACCATATTGTTTCCTTCATCACTGCTAAGATGCATCTAAATCAAAGCAAGTCGTAGCTATCAGCAGTGCCATGCTTTGGGGAAATTGATATTCAGATCTAAGTTTTGAGGCCAGGTTCATCTAAAACATGGGGCGAATTAAAGCTCTAGGGCGTTACATTCATCTACATATATTATACATACATTATTAAAGCTCTAGAGCATTAGAAGCCATCAAGTGAAAGGTTTTGTAAGCTGTTTGAGTCAATCACTGCCTCTGTCCTTAGAACAGAGCATTCGTACAGCATCAGTATCTTCATACACCTTAGAAAAACAAGCCAGGAAACTTCTGAGTGATACATTAAGTATTTGCGATAGTCTCAGCAGTAATTGTTTCTGTTTAGTAAAAAAATGTAATTTTGTAACCATGGTGTGAGCAAGTATTTGGGCTCCATAAAAATCAGGAAAGTTGGGCTCAGTATTATGTCTAGTTGGCAAAGAATTTCCTTCAGTGTTTGTGACAGAGCATTGTACTTCCCAGATGGTGTTTCTATAATTCAGGAGCCATTTAGCATTATTTAGTAGGAACATTACACATAACTTAAGTTCCCTGCTCATGAGCCAGCCGTTCTAAGCCTCACTGAAAAACATATTTTTTTTTCTTGCCAGAACTCTGGGCTCTCAGCTTGGCTGGGTCATCAAATGACTCCACTAGGATCTATCCCACCCTGGGCCATTGCAACAGTACTTTCACTTATTATAGCTGTCTTCACCGAATGCACCAGTAATGTCGCCACAGCCACCCTCTTCCTACCTGTCTTTTCATCTATGGTAAGATCACTTCCATCCTGTTATCCTGTCAGCTAGGAGATCGGAGTTAAACTGACAGTCTCTAGTGGCAAAGCAATATCATATTTATTTTCCTGAATGTTGCTCCAATGTTAATCTGAAATCCAGCAGTGAAACAGTCTGTCTGACAGCATGCCATAATGGACAGCGATTGTAGCTCATGTTCGCTGCTATGTTTATAGCATCACGTGTAGATGGAAAGTGGGAGTGCAGACTTCATCTGACCCACCTATGCCTGGAGCCTGAGAACCAGCTCCTGGGGGAAGATGCCAATTCAGGATGCCTGTCCCATGGCCCCCCGCTGCTGAAAGGGAAGCCAGCTCAAGCCTTCTGTGCAGTGTGTCCCTGGGCCCTGGAGAAAGTGGAGTGACAGTCACTGTTTTAATACAGATCAACAAACATCAGTTACTTCTGGTCATTTTGTATGTGAACCATCAACTCAGAACTGGAAAAACACACACAAAAAACCCAAAACGAAACAAAATCCAGCACTTTCTATTTATCCCTTTGAACCGTTCCTTCATCTTCATAGTTTTATGCTAGAATACAGAAATCTGTAGGCCTGGTTATTAGAAACGTGTCATTTTCCATAGAAAGCCAGAACAGTTTTAAAACTTAGCAAGGAAAACCTGGTAAGTTTTGCTACCTTTTCTGAGCAGAATTGAAATTGTAGCATAAAGGAAAAATAGGTTACTTGTTTTTTTAATTTAGAAAGTACAACCACTTTATTCTGGACCATTTCATCAAAGTAAAATTATCCCAGTCAAGGTGCTGAGCTACTAGTGACTTAAATTGGCACTTAAATTCTGAGTCCCACAGAGTTTATGTAACATCTAAGATTGTTACTCCACATGCCTAGTAATTATAGTCTCATTTCTGTGTTACCCTGGAAAAAGTGTGGTTTGAGGTCAAAGAAAAGATCATTGGATAAATTTGACCAGAACTCCAAATTATACCATACAGCAAAACAAACAACAAGAAAGAACCAAGCATTGTTTTAAAGTATTGTGGGATAGGAAGCGAGAGCAAAGTTATCTTTAACCGTGTGTGGATTTCAGAATAAAATGCTTGTAAATTACCCTGGTGATATACCAGGAAACAAAATGAGCCGGTGTGTCTCAATGGTCTGGGAAATGTTCTTTATGCTTTTCTTTTGGAACACCTTCAGTGTGATATTCTCTGCATTTCATTGCAGGCTACATCTGTCAAGATCCATCCTCTGTACGTTATGCTGCCCTGTACTCTCAGCGCTTCCTTTGCCTTCATGCTACCTGTTGCAACACCGCCAAATGCCATAGTCTTTTCCTATGGCCACATCCGTGTTTTGGATATGGTAAGATGAGAATTACCTGGTCTCTTATCTGAAGCTCTCCGTTGCCTTTATCCTAAAATACGGCGAAGGTTTAATTTTCTTAGCTGAGTATTTCCAAAGTCCCAGGAAGCTCTTATGGGCTGGAACTCTTAGGAGGTGTTAATACTGCAATAAAGATTTGCATCTCTGAAGTAACAGCACCTTTCTCACAGGCTTTGGCAGACATTTTTAATTGAAAAATTTAATTGAAATTAAAAATTGACAAGTCATAAGTACCTTTAAACACTGAAGAGTTAAAATGCAGTCAGTGCTTTCCAGTCTTCTGGGCCTTTGGCAAGTGTAGCTGAAGCCTTGTTTCTACTGGAGCTGAAAGCAGAAGGTAACAATCAGTTGCCAGGGGCTCTGATGCTCTGGTTGCCTGACAGGCCACAGAGTGCCAGGTTCTGTCCCCAACACCCAAACGTTATCGGGTTTCTAACTGGAGACTTGAAGGGGGCAGAAGCTGTTCTTTCACTAATAAGAGCAAATTGTTGTACATCCTGTAAACTCCTAGACTAGTTATACAGCAGCGTTCAAAGGTTTTGCACAGCATGTTCCCTGGTACTTCCACCTAAGCAAGAACCCAGGGCAGTGAGTACAATGGCTATTTCTGGGATTTATTTGACCATGTGTGTCTTGTGTATGTACAAATAGGCCTTGCTGCAGTTTGCTGTGCTGTTGTTTGGTTATTGTTGTTGATTTGGACTTTTGTCCTCACAGGTTAAAACTGGAATAGTGATGAACATCATTGGAGTCCTCTGTGTCACGCTGGCCATCAACACATGGGGAAGATCTATGTTTGAGCTGGACACATTCCCAGCCTGGGCAAACACAACGGCTAACCAGTGAGCAGCGAAGAACTCACAGCCTTAACAAGGAAAGGACCCTTAATACTACTTCCTGTTGCCCGAAGCTCTATACAGTCTCATCACCACTTCAGAGCCAGTCACACATCAGTTCAGGCATGAAACAACTCAAATTTATTCTGGTCTTTTGTCTGGACCTCCAACCAATGTCGAGATTTAGCATTTATTGAACTTTAAATAAAGAGAGGGCAGGCTGTTGTATCAAATGGTTTGAACCGTCATATCACTGGTATGTACTTGTACATCGTTAGCATTGAACACTGGACTCAGGCAGGGGCTGAAAATTCATTAACTAATACTTACATCCACAAGTCAGGAGCTGTACAGGGAAATCCTTGTTGTCACTTGTCTAGTGAAAGAAGGGGTATGGCATGGTGTGATGTGATACAGTACAGTATGGTATGATATGGTAGGGTATGATATGGTATGGTATGATTATGGTATGGTACGGTACAATTATGGTAGGGTAGGGTAGGGTACGGTACAGTATATTTTAGTCGGTCCTCAACCATGTGGTGGACTCCTTCCAAGTCAACATCCAACACATTTTCCATTGCCTTGTTTTCACTCCCAGATCTCACTGCATATAGACACCCTTATCGAGGGTTGAGATAACATAATTCCATGCTGGATTCATCTGATGACTTGGGCAATGATGATTTAAGGCTGGCTTTGTGTTCCTTGCACTGTGGCACTGGCAGGGACAGGAGCCTTTCCCTCTCTCAGCCACAGGACTTCACACCTATTGTGAAAGTCCCTGGATTAGCCCCTGATGTGCCTTACTACGTAACTCTGGAATTTTGGAGTGGAGACAAGGCATGAAAAAGACTCTATTTGAATTTGTAAAAATGCAGTGGCCCAGATATTACGGCTTGTGCTGGCTGACAGGAATGGGAGTTGTCTTGTGTACTTTGGATTGCAGGTCCTGTGAGAAAAGTATTTTGTAGGACCTGTTTATGTCATTTCTGAAGCAGAAGTAGTTTACAGAAAGATTGGTGTTGGACTAGGCATATTTGGTCAGTGGTACGTGGGTGCTTCCCACGCAGCCCTGGAGACGAGGCTGGGTGGGAGGTGAGGCAGCACGTTACAGCGGAGAGACCTGTGGGCATGGCCCGCGTTCTGCTCCCAGACTTGCTGTGCAGCCTCATTCATGACAGTTCTCTTTTTGCCTCAGTTTCCCCTCCTGAAGAAGATATCATGGTACCTATCTACCTCACAGGGGTGTTGTGAGGACATAAGGGTCAAATTCTGCACCCATGGGGATTCCCCACCTCATGATAAGGAATGCAAGGTAGAAGCTACAGAATTGTAGAATTCTGGCCGGAGTATCTGGCCTCTAGCATAGTAGTGTGTGTAGGATATTTAGTAGTTTTGTTATTAACATGAATGCTCTTTATAGAACTGGAAAAATATTCACGTTTGTCTTTAAAAGTGAGAATATTTATCCACAAAATGACCATGTGCTTTTCTGAGCAGAAAACTACTTCAAGAATGATTTAATTTGATTTTCGTGCCTTTATCTTCTGTGGTCTTTCAAGGTGCTGGGCACCATGAACTCTCCTCTGGCTGTTGCACCCTCTCTGCCCAGCTGGTGCGGCCTCGTGCCTCTTCCATGGAACGGTGGAGCGTGTGGGGGAACACTGCTCTGCCTGCAGAGTCTGTCTGAGGAAGAGACAGTTCTAGTGCCAAGAAGGAGCTTGGTGACAGGCATTTGTCACCACCTGAAGCCTATTGCTGTATTTGGTTGAGGAAGCTGAAAGCAGGAGCAGTGAAGCCCTTCCTGTGCTTTGGCAGGTATCTGAATGCATTTGAGAATGGGACTTTTTTCTGCCTTCTGATGGACTTCACAGTGTGAGGACACTTCACCACTGCCAGGAGCTTCAGAGCGCTCGCTCCTCACTGTCGCAGGTAACAGAGTGGGGGTGCGGGGCACTCAGCTCATCCGTCTCAGTTCACGCACATCAAAACTCAACCAGGTTTCAGCCGTAGGACAGACACTGCCCCGTCCCATCTGCAGAGAGGAATGTTCTGAAAGTGTTTTGAAGGGGGAAAGTGCCTTGAAGGGGGAAAGTGCCCTCCTCTCAACTAGGGAAGAGCTTCCCTGTGTTGCTGTGCAGGTAGAAAACAAATGTTATTTTCCTCAATGGCGACACAGGGTGATTTATCGACAGGAGTGCCGCGGCAGGGGGAGCGTACATGTGGGGTAATAAAGAATGCTGGTTTCATTATAACCGTGGTGTATTGGACGTGTCACCTCTCTGTCCTGTTAATGGCAAACATTACTTTCTGAGACATAAATCAATCCTGTGACTGATTTGTATTTAATTTAAATGGGTGAGTTGCAGAATTAGACCCTGACAAATAAAAATTGACAAGAACTGTCTCCTCTTGGGCATGGATTGTTTCCTGTGTAACACAGTGGACCACTTGTTTTCTCCATGAGCTTCCCTGCTAGCGTGGTGTTGCTCCAGCAAGATCCAGGGGGGTACGCGCTGTAGAGAACCAGTGCAAAGCAGGGATTTGGATACAGCTTTAAGTACCTTCAGACCCACATATCGATGGTTCTTCCTCTTTCCTCAGCTGAGTGATAACTCGAGTTTCCATCTTTGAAAATGCTCAGGTGGGACCAAATCAGGTGGCTCACCCTACAAGCTGTCTCATTCGGTGCAGAGTAAAAGATTGTGAGAACCTGAGAAAGACAACTAGTTTTTAAGAATCAATCTTGTACGAACTGTCCAGCACAACAGGCACAAATGGGCTTTTCTTCAGCACCAAGCGTGCATGACGTCCTGTTCCGGTTCCCTGGAACACATAAATATATGTGTTATTTGTACTGGGTAATGCAACCACAACGGCTTTGGTAGTGGAGCTGGGTTACATCCCCTGCAGCACTGCAGGGTCAGTGTCATGAGATACACCTCTTGCCTGGCGGTTACCTTTCTTCTCAACAAGGGGGGTTTTGTGTTTGGCTCAGAGGTTGTGATGGTCCGAAGGTAGTGGCGTAAAGGAATCCCTTTGTGCTCCACTTCAAAACATGCACCGCCAGAGCCAAGGGAGAACTCGAGGATCTCTGGTGTGGACATGATCAGGAGGGGTGACCAAGCCACCCCAAAGGAGCAACAGCTCCTGGTCTGTGGGCAGCGTGTGGTGCCCGATCCTCCCCGGCAGCCGGCAGAGCAGCAGGTAGTGCTGCCCCTGAGGAGCTACGTTAGTATTTTCCTGGTTTCTGTCCTCTCTCTATGGGATGTCCTTGACATCCTTCTCCTCCCAGCACAGCAGGTTGCTCATACTGTTTCTGCAAATGTTGGATGTCTCAAATCTGCAGAGCCATGATAAGGGCTGCTGTCACACAGGGTTTGTTCTTCGTTGTTCATTCTCTGTGCACACTCATTCCCACGAAGCACGGGGTTACATGTGTGTGTGAGTCCATGAATGACCAAACTACAGGAAAAGATACCAAGGGAGAACAAAGCTATTTCCTGCCTGTGTTGAACATCCACATCTGTGGAACGGGGAAGAAAAACCCTTCATCATTCTCTATATGATCTGGAAGTCACCAAGCTGAATAAAGCACCCGGACAGAAACAGTCTCATCCTTAATGTGGACGCAAAAATCAGCCCCTTTTCTGTTAAGTACGAGTATGTTCTTCGGCCTCCCATAGAGATCTGGCCGGGACTGAGGTTTGCAGCAGAGTGACGTTACGCAGCGGGTGGTTCCTCCCGCCTGAGCTGTGATCTCACGTCAACTCAGTCTCTGGTTTATTCAGACTTTGTTTTCCAGGTCAGGTGTGTTACCACTCAAAAGAGCAATAACCTGGTTGTAGCCAAAAAAACATTTACTGACAACATGTTGGAATGTGACAGTTGGTGAAAATCAGCCCAGAAAAAAAACCAAAAAGATGACTGAATCAGTCGTAGCCAAAATCCAGCAGTGATTCCTTCACTCAGAAGCACCTCTTCCTTTTCAGTAATGACATGTTGTTTACATTTTTACATACTGCACATCTTTTTTCGTAAATGTCTATGCCAAATACGGAAAGAAGTGGACAGTAGTGAATCCGGAATGCTTGGATCGAGTGACAGAGAGTTTTCACAATGTTTTCTCATGTGGGTGAATAAACATGTGACTTTAGCCCGGTGTCGGTCTAGTTGTGACGCTGACTCTCCAACACCCCTGTGCATCGCACAGTCCCCACGGCCCGTTGTGGGGCACGGGCCAGGCCTGGGGCGTCCCTGCGTGCTCTGATGGCTGGCCACCGGGTTTCCCCTGTCTAGAGGAACCACCTCCGTGGCAGCTCTTCTGCATCAGGTCAGACCCTCGCTCTGTCTCTGATGGCCCTTCTCTGAAGGGTCTGTGGCACAAAGAGGACTCTGCTGTGCCCTGGAGCACGTCCCTCTGCTCTGCGAGACACGGCTGAAGGTCCGTCTCCTTGAGCAGAGCCCTTGGGTCTCCCTGGGCCTGATGATGGATGCAGTTGTCACCTCCACAGAGGTGTTTGCAGGACACCACAACTTGATAGTGCCCATTGCTACAGGTGAATATTAATGACAAAACCAGCACAATGAATAATAATGTTATTACCCAAAGCCTAAAAATAGTTTCTTTGGAAACCTAGTCTCATATTTTCATTTAAATATCCATGATAGAGAAGGGGAGAAATTTCTCAACAATTGGTATTGTAGAGAGGTTAGTTTTACTGTTTCATTTGTTTCTAAGCTTCATTCTTTTCTAAGATGTTGATTCTAACATTTCCTGTATAACTGTTGCTGTCCAATTAGAGTTATTAGGGATAGATTTTACACCTCCTCTCATCTTATTTAAATCCTGACAAGATTTTTCACCTGCTAAACTGGCAGGAGGCTTTTTCATGCACATTCATCTGAACGGCCATTAAAATCCAGCTTCTGCCATCAACACTCAAGGAGGGAAAAAGAAAGTTTCTATAAGGTTGATGAGCATTTTTTGAAAATTTATATCCAGGTAGTGGTTACCTAAAGATTGCTTAAAGATTTCCTGGACTCTGCATTTTACACTACTGTCCTGTATCTAATAAATGACAACATGGGATGACCCCTTATTGAACCCCAATGATAGGGTTTGTTTCACAGGAGGAGGTGCTTTGTGAGAGTTTTGTTTGTTTGTTTGTGCCCATAACTGTTTTGTTTTAATGGGCGACCACCCCCCTTGTTTTTCAGAGTGAGCTCTATTGAAATTCTCTGCACAGGAGCTCTGCCCCAGCTCCACCCAGCCGAAAATCCTTGTGTTTGCGCTATTAAGGTTTTCTACTGCCAGCAAGGTCTGTGTGTGCTGAGCTTGGCCTGTAGGTTTATATGTTTATGTCGGTATTGTACACAGATATACAAAGTGGAGGAAGTGGTTCTGTTTCATGTGAGTCTAGATTGCTTAAATGCATGTGTATAAATCAGTCTGGGAACCTGTGAAAAGACTCGTGAAAGTACATATATTAAAGGGATACAATGTGAGCATAAAGCAAGAAGCCAGAAAATGGTTGATTCAGGCCTTTTTGGACTCTACTCAAACTTTAAGCAAGTTGCTTAACTTTCCTGTTTCAGTCTGAAATGTCGTATTTCATGCTTATCAACCTGCAAAACTATGTCCTGCTATTTCATGCATGATGACAAAGATTAAATGATTTGCCTCGCTAATGAATAAACCATGTTGCTAAAGTCTGTGAGTTTGGTCAAATTGTATGAAATTTGCTGTGACTCTGGAAGTTCTACCTCTTTGAGTCATGTAGGAATCCCGACTTTTCTTGCAAGCAGTAAGTAATCCTAAAGCTGTGACAGCGTGGGAGGAAAGTCTTTGAATATCAACTCTAAAGCCTCAAAAACCAGAGGATAAGTAATAGGAATTCACTGTTTCAGTTTTGAACTACTTAAACGCAGACTTGCCATTTTGAGGGCTGGGCTGGTGATCCTGCACAGCAGCTTTGGGAGCGAAGCAACGCCGAGTCCCTGCTTCCAGAATGGGGCAGTTCTTGTGTGTCTCTTGTCCCCTGCTTTTCCCTTGTTAAACCGCTGTACCATTTGTTGTACTGGCACATGAATAGAAGCCTAAAAAGTAAACGATATTTATCAAGAGACAGTTCGTTTATCTTTTTGTAGTAGATTTCTCTCAAATGCTTTGTTACTTAATCTGGGGTTTAGCATTCCAGTGTGGTGACTGTGAACTCCATATGCTGAAAATAAAATACTACTTCATCCTGTGCTTTTGCATGGGCAGTTAATTCCTGTAGCTTTTCATGGTGAAGGGGAACTTGCTTCTTCCAGAGAGAAATTCTAAGGCATCTCTGTGTCCTACATGGAACAGAGGTAAGTGCAGCCCTCACCACTCGGAAGCACGGAGTAGAAGGTGGGTGTAAGGTGCTGCTCTGGGGTGATGAGGGACTGCTTAATACAACATTTGGGAGCTCTGCAAAAATAGAGCTGACTATACTGAAACTATTTTTTGCCCATTTAGGTTTTTCCGGAGCACTAAGTCAATAGTTGCCCATTCATTATGGTGTAAATGGAGACTGTAAATTCTTGTCATAAAAAAGAGTCTATTTTTTCTGTAAGAAAAAAGGTGTTTTCCTTCCCATGTTTACTTCGGTACTGTATTTACCCACGTGAAGTTACTTGCTAGTCCTATTTGGCTCACAGCTCTTCAGTGAGTTTTCATAAACTGTTCCAGGTCAGAATGTGAGCCTCGTTACAGTGTTCAGAAAACATTATTTTATAGACAAACTTTATTCTTGAAAGAACTGAATGTTCCAGATACTAAAACCAATTAGTTGTATTTTCATTTGTGAACTATTCTTTGTGAACAATAACATGGGCTGGGTCTTAGCAAATATTTTAGCGAACCAGCTGAAGATCAAATTTTCCATCAGGAACAAAGTTAACAAAATCTTTCAATTAAAGAATGATTACTTCTGGAGCAAGTATCTATTTTACCTAAATAATTTGTCTTGGCTGTACAGTCAAAATCAGAAACCCAGGATTTTTTTGTGCACATCACTAAGAATAGTTATCCCTCAATTGGGGAAAAGAGAATTTCCCCTGAAAAAGATGGGTGGGGGTCGGGCTGGGGGGGCAGGACACAGGACACTTGAGCTCCTCTTTGAATAACAAAAGCTCGGGGAAAAACAACAAAAACTTTCTGGAGAGCATCCTACCCACACACAGGATTGTCTCCCCAGGCCTCATTTCAGAGCTCACCTGTGGCTGTTCTCATTCCTGTCTGTCTACATAAGTCAGAGCAGTACAGAGCAAACCTGCACGTGTCACCCCAGATACTGAAAATACACAAGTTAAAATCAACCCTCTGGGAGCTCGTATTGGGACAAACTTCATCCTTCTTTGAAGGGTGGTCAAATAAAACTTGAATTCTTTTGGCAGGTTATCTTGGCCCAACTCTTTGGGGCCTGGTTTTTGTTTTTTTATTTTGAGGTGACTTAAATTTATGATGACCAACATTCTAGAAGTTAATTAGGTGCAGGTGTCCTTCATGAAACGCTTCTCAGGTGTTTGCTAACATCTATGTCTCAGTGCAGTGCCTGCCCTGGCTGTGTGGGGTTCCTCCACTCTGCTGGAGTTGATCCAACAGTAGGTTGGAATCTGCACAATAAATTAAGGTCAGGGAGAAGGTCAGGATTCTCTGCCTCCCAAGGAACATTTAAGGAATGGAAACTACAAAGGGTAAGTGGTTTGGTTTGGGTTTTTTTTTGCTGTAGTTTGATGCCCTGTAGCAGCAGGAGTCAACAGATCAGAAAAAGACCCTGATAAATACTGGGAGGTGTGAATGCCTCTACTTATTAACATCACGCAGGCGAGAGTTCCAAGTTCATATGCTTTGTGAAGCATTTATAATACCTGTGTGACAGAGTCACTGTAAATAGAAGACTGCACACTATATAACCCTCTGGCAGTGAGTGCTGGGGCCGTTGCAACAAACCTCCACCAGAAAGAGCCTGTAATAATGGAATCTGGAGACCTGGTAACTACAAGGTTAACCAAAGATGTATATGGTGCCTGGACAGCTGTGCTAATACTCACTGCTGCAGTTCTTGCACTCAGAAGGTGGTAGCAAGCAATTCTAGGAATAAAGACTGTTTTAACTACTCTTCTAGAACTGAGAATAGATTCCAGGAATACGGCTGTTGGATGAGTGGGCAGGGCCCACGTTCTTCTCCTTTCATGAATCCTCCTGATAGAGGAGATCCTGTTCCCAGACTGTAAAGAACAATCTGCTAATAACATCTTCCCTCTACTAAACTGTTCCGCACAAGAGCTAGTAAAGATTCGGTTGGAGTGCTTGGTGGCAGTTATTAAGATAACTGTAGGTGAAAAACAACAGGAAAAATTGTTGCTGAACAGCTATGATATCCTGCAAGGAAATTGCAGAGTGACTGCCATGAGTACGCTGTGAGTTAAGACAAAGTTTGGCAATGACTTCTTCATCTTTCTCTCTCTTTTCCAAAATACTAAAATGAGCTTTTCTATGCAAGGAATAGAGATGATGTTGGTGTTTCCAGCAACAGAAAATGGTGTCCTTGAATCCTGTTCCCAGTAAGGCAGCCTTTTTCTGCTCTGTTCCCCCACAGGGCAGAGGGATGGCTCTTCCCCTTGGGAAGCTGAGTGTCCAATGAATGACCATGGGCTCCAGGGCTGAATCCAAGGGGGAAGTTCAAGTGAGGTGTCCAGATAATCCTGTGCTTTTGCTAAATACTGCTGAGAAGCAGCTCAGCTCCTGAGCACTTGGGCATTTCGCTGTTCAGGTTGAGGAGCAGGAGAATACGGGGCTGCATCTCCGCTCTCACACGGCTTTAAAAAATAAAGCAAAATGATGGTGTATTTTTGTTTTATTCCCCTGTGTGGAATTTGAGCTCTAAATCCTCCTTACAATGAAAGGGCTGTTGAAGATCGCTTACAAAGGACACACGGTTTGTTTGGAGATGGAGGTGAGCCCACAGATACATGAGGTGACACCCTGAACAGCTGTAAAAGGAAAAAAAAAATGGTTTTTGTGCTGGTCTCTATCAGATGACTGAGTCAAGATGTCAAAATTCACATACGAATGTCTGTGTAGCAATGGTCAGTAGTAATATTAGATCATCTGAGCGCAATCAACTGATTCTTTAAGTATTTTTAAGGATGTTCCAGCCTCTTGTGCCTTGGAGCTGCAGGACCAGGAACGCAGACAAGGATCTCTCAGAACCTGGCTCTGACTTTAGCCAAAGCTAAAATATTGATCATTTGATGTATTCCATTCACTGAACTAGAATTCTGTGGCAAATCAGCAGTTCTGACTTTCTCTAGAGGAGCATATTCCACAGCCAGTTTTTGAGGTCTCTACCAGTGCAAAACCAAGGAATTTGCCTCACGGTGAGGTTAACTGCAGCACCTCAGCACAGCCTGTGATCACATGGAGATGTGGTCCAGGCTTGGTCCCTTGGCAGAGAGGAATTCAGAGGCAGCAATAACAAGGCAGCAACCACTCCATGATCATTTACGTCCCACTCTGGTCCCTCCAGCAGATCAGTGGAAACAGCTTTTGCAGAGCCATGTGTATGTCCAAATATCTCCAGAACCTGCTGGTTGATTCCAGCCCAGTTCCCCGGATGGGGAGACAGTCTTGGGGTAAAATGTGTCTGGTGAGAAGAGACCTTGTTATGCCATAATGATGGGAAAAGTTACAGAGAAACTTCACAAGAGAGTTTTGGTTACGCAGAAACCATCCCTAGAAATTTTGCTTATAGGAAATCTGCTGCTTTAGTTCTAGTGCTCCCAGAGTGACACCTCAAATAAAATTATTGCTATTTGCTGTTCAAACGACCAGTTTTCAGAGAAGGTGCACAGATGATACTGGTGCAAAGCACTTGTGAAAAATGCCGTGAAGACACTGGATGGCGAGGGAGGCATTGGTGTGAAAGCAGGAGCTGTAAGAGAGCACAGGAGGTATTTCCATAAGCTCTGGGTACTGTGTGTTACTAGGTCTGTGCTAGACACAATTCAAACATACTTTGCTGTAGGCCCAGCAATCAAAGGTTACAGGCCTTGCCTACAAGAGGTATATTTAGATTTGCTCCCTAAGGAATTCAGCACTTTCCTTTGCCCTGATGCTGTATAATCCTGACTATAAGCACTGGCAGGTTGGCGAGTGCCGCTAAAGAGAGGGTTTATATTCCTGCCAAATATTGATGTAGGCATCAGTGAAACTGTAACTATTTGTGCACCTCCTTTGCAATGACCAAGAATTAAAGTTATTTTCATGATGAGTGGGTGAGGTTGTGGGTGAGTGTACAGAATATTTAGTTTTACTTGCCAGCAGGAAGGAATCTCACTAAGCATATTTTCATTATTGGAGACCATGCATTTC
This sequence comes from Limosa lapponica baueri, assembly GCA_002844005.1. Lineage (NCBI taxonomy): Eukaryota > Metazoa > Chordata > Aves > Charadriiformes > Scolopacidae > Limosa > Limosa lapponica. The sequence goes on from KZ506193.1 coordinate 159,683, forward strand.
CAACTCTTTCTTTTTTTTTTAATCTATAAAAGTAACTGCAGTGCTATTTCTGGTATAGTTAGATGTTTCTGTGCAAGAATAGGAGAATGTGATTTTTTTTTTTTTTTTCCCCCTCCTGATTCTCTTAATTCAGGCAGTTGAGATGGCAATATAAAAACTAGAAAGAAATTGTTTAGGTTTTCTATTTAGCCCCAATGATTTAATCAACATTACTCATTTATTATCTGAGTTTTAATTCCTAGGATTTCATATCTTGATCCTTGGCTGACATGAACTGGCAGGTTTGCATAAACTTCAGCTGCTTCTCCAGTTCATACCTGGGGAAAGTTATTCTGAGTCTGGGTCACTGTTGTACATGAGTGTGTGTCATGCATTAAACTAGCACCTACAAGCCCAACATTTTGAAGTCCGTCTCTCCACATAATTAGTATAACTTGGTTTTGAGAGCTTTGACATGCCAAAGTCTAAGTCTAAAGCTCCTTCAGATCTGAGCTTGCAGCTCAGGTTCCAGCAGAACTTTTTCCTTAGAGCACCTTAAAAAGAGTTTAAATGGCAAGCAATACCTTTCTGAAGATGTTCCTTGTGGACCATTGTTCTCAGGTTCAACACATATGGCTCCTGGCAAATGCCTGACCTCAAACTCATCTGCTTCCAGATGTCCTAAAAATAGAAGACTGATATATTTTTAACCAATTTATTAAAGAAAACCAAAAATTTATCTTTGCTTTCTAGCAGTTGTCTGAAGGTAGAGGAGAACCATTGTCACGTAAGTATACATTGCAGCGTATATAACCTCCACTCCATAAACCACAGTCTTTTAAGTCTTTTTAGGCCATTTCACCAAATTTACAGCTCTATTGGATGGTGTTTAACAGTCTTCAGATGAAGATTGTTCTCCCATGACTCTCATAGGCTGGCTTATGAAATACACATTACCTGCCAGTTTCTTGACCTCAAAAAATAGAACTCAATGAACAGTTAAGCCTTTAATTAAATATGTTCTGACAATTGTTTCAGTCACTGATAACTATGATCTTGTTTCTATTGAATTACAATTATAACATTGGAGTAAAAAAATTGCAGACTTTGTACTGGCTTGTTATAAATATAACATAATGCATACTCTGTTCTCTGTTATTTAACCATATTTGAAGCAGGATACTCTCCACTCTGCAGAATTCTGTCTTGCGTTCTATGGGTAAAATCCTTTAAGATGTCATTATCCGGGTCAATACAAGTTGGCACTCTGTTCTGAAGCAGATGGGAAAATATATGAATATGAGGGGATGTCTTGGGTTCCTTGCATTGGGTATAAAATACTGTTCCACTTGATGGGTTTTCAGTCATGAAGCCTTGCTGGATCTCCTTTTCTTTCTGGTGTAAATGCACTATATTATGGTGTCACAGATAAACCCTTTGCAACATCTCCTTTCCCCAGTGTCTGCCTTCAAGATCTAACAACACTTCAGACAAGACTTTATTTTCTCCTGTGTCCAATTAAGTCTTGGTGCCTTCATGTCCAAGTGGCTCCATTCAATGGCTGTGTCTCTGTGCCAGTTCTAATGATGTTACATTGTACTTGTCACCATAAACCTTTACATTTTCTAAAAAGCATTATTGCCAGTGCAGTACTAATGAACGTGACTGAAAATGCCAGAACCTAGCCTATAGCTTCTAATATTGGCTGAAACCCACAAGTGTAAAACTTAAGTTTAAATAAGTGAAAGGTATATCCAGCTAAAAATTATATTTTTGTCACTTACAAGTATCCAGTGTGAAAAACACTACAAGTGACTGGGATAATTAAAAGATAATGGTTTCCACCATTAAGTCCTCAGAAGCAGCTCTGAGTAAGTCATAGATGTGAACATGCCAGATCTTTATCTGCAGGAGATGTTTTGTTATCAATTTGAAATGGAATCTCCAAGTCCTCCAAAGAATCTAATGCCTTTATAATATCTCAAATATTAAGTGGGAGACCTCTTTTTTTTGGCAAGATGGAGGATACTTCATTTAATATTAAAAAAAGTCCAAAGTTCTGTATGGCAGTCGGAAAGAGAGGTTGAAATCCAGACATTGAGATCAAAAATTGATGATGATAGAAACATTATGTTATTTCGTGGTCCTGGAAAGACCTTTTGGTGTCCTGGTGTCTGTGGTTTTCCTAAATATAGTATTTACAAAGACATGTCACAAACTTGACTTTATTGTCATTTAGCTACTATCTGTAATTACTACTGCAGCCATGTGTCATTTTTTTAATGCAGTTTTCAACTTTCCACAGCTTAATTTGCTTAGGGTAGAAAATATTATCTCATCTATGTCTGTCTGTTAGATAACATATCTGTGTTTTATATATAAATCCTCTGTAAAAATCTGAAGCAGTTTTCAGACAGGCCACAGCAGCGATGGCAGTCTACTCCCTATAAAACGAGAAACTGAGGCAGCGATGTGGTCCTGGTTTGGCAACAATATGGAGAATTCCTGCCTCACAGTCATATATGTTAACACTTTACACCCTGAAAGTTTGACTCAACTGATATTTAAAAGCAAAAATAATTCCAACTTTTCCTAGAGAATGTTCTTAGTTATTATACGATGATCCTGACTTTCAATTTTGTTCCTGGTTTTGATGGCCAAGGATTGAGATGTTTGACTTAACTCTGGCAAACTTACATAGTAATTTTTTCCTGTGACCAAGTCTTTTTTAGGATTCTCTGCTCTGAAGTCAGTCTTGGGAGAGAAATCACATTCCAGAATAGCAATGCAGACACGGGGGTATGTTTGATCTCTGCTTTTAGCCTGAAGTCTGTGTTTACTGGGGAGTGACTTGTTATGTTTTGATATAGTAATGGTAGTGTTCCACAACCACTAAAACCTTGTCTAAAAAAAGCAACCCTATTTTATTAAGAAAAACTATGCATAAATCCTTTTTAGAGGGTTTTTGTAATGCAATTCCCAGGAAAAAAAAATCATACTGCATATGAAAAGATAGTATTATAGAAAATTGCTATCTAAAATGCTGAAAGTAGTTCAACAAATGAAAATAGCAAATCACTTTAAAAAAAAAAGTTTAAAAAAAAAAAAGTCAGTCAGGTTTCAGGTAAGTCTGCATACAGTGACTGCTGCACAAGTGCCTAATCACACAATTGCTGCAGCAGTGAACCTAAGGTGGCTTGGCAGTGCTAAACCACTGGAGTTTTTGTTTCAGCCAAGTTCTGAAAATTTAGTTTGTAACACAAGGCAGAAATGCACCTTCTGGAATAAATTTACAGGCTGAGAAGCCGGGCTCCTCTCCAGGCGCTGATGCAACAGTGCAGTTCTGTCCGCACCCTTGGGGTGTTTGTTTATTAACTGGTTTCACCCAGATACAATTTTTTTTTTTTTAATGAATGAAGAACTGAGTGCAGAGGTTGACTGAAATCTACTTGGCCTATTGTAAAGTTACTATGAAAAACAAAACAAAGTCCAAGCTCAAATCTCTGTCGAATATGCAGAAAGAAAAAGAAATCAAAACATAGTTGAGTATTTTAAGGTTGAGTCTCTCCCTTCCATTTCCATTTGCTCTGGAAGTGATCAACAATGGCTTGTCTAGCACAAAGTGAAAAAGAATGTTCTGCAAATACAAGATCACTCCCTTTTTATCCTTCCCAGCTCAAGCATTTATCTATCTATCTGGGGGAAAAAACCATGACTAGAACATTGGCCCTGAAGCTACTTTCTAATGGAACTGGAAGTTATGTCTATATGGTGAAAGCTCCCTTACATGACAGAACAAATCGTTACTCCAACATGCATTTTCTTCAAAAGATTGGTTACTCACATTGTACGTCACTAACTCTACTGCTGGAGCTTGTTCAGATCTGGAGCACGAGGCCCTTCTGAGAAACCTGGAGGGCTGAGGACTCACTAATGGCAACAACAGCAAAACCACAGTAAAAATGAGCACTTTGAGCCATGTTGCCGCCTCCCAGAAGAGCAGCAGCAGGTAAGTGGAATGGGAAACGCCAGCCTTGAGATGTTCAGTGGGGGTTCAGGGCAGGCTGCTCCCCGGGTGAAACTATCTGGAGACAAACCTGCCATCCCGCTGAGGGGGCTCTGCATGAGCTCAGCCAGCGCTTCGGGCATTATAAAACCTCCACAGAAAATCAGATTTCATAAGTTCTGCTGTTCGTGCATTTACTTAGCTTATTTTCAATTCTGTTGGTGCATCCCAACACTAATAAAGTTATTTTAAAAATCACTTATATTGAATTCTAACTTAAAATGTTTTGTACAATTAGAAAAGCAGTCACTTCTTTTGAGTAACCTCAAAATGTCAAATAGTAATTTCTGCTTGATTTTTTAAGTACAGAGCACGATCATAAGCTATCGTGCTATCATAAGCATGAAATTGTTTACTGAAATGAGTAGTTCTTAGTGCTTTTCCTCCAACCAACTTTGCAATGTCTTGGTCCAAACTGATTCCACATCTGGAAAAGAATTCTGCACCCATTTGATAACAAGTCCCTCACGTCTGGAAGATCAGTTAAATTTAATCTACTGATGTCCTGTAGAAATTGAGTTGCTGAATTGCTTCGGGGCAGTACAGAGCCATGAGAAATGGTCTCTTAAAAGGTCCTCCTTGTTCATCTGCTGGAGGAGAGGTCGCATGGCTGATTCGTAATACCCAGATAACACTGACAAAATGCTAACCTTTCCAGCCATATTACTGTTGGAAGGAATATTATTTTATGGTTAGGAAACAAGCCTATAAAATGTAGTCGTCAGGAAGTTATCTTTACGCCTACACTGGATCGCACTGGAACTAGCACTGTCTATGTGACCCTATTTTTTTTTTTTTTTTTTCCAGATGGTGAAAGCTTGTGGAGTTTTGGGGACTGGTACATAAAGGTGGTAAGTAAAGTTTTCAAAGGTTCTTTTGGTTTGCTTGCAGTTTTCAGAGTGCACTGACTGATGTAAAATTGAACTTTGGTCATTTAAAAAAAATACACTGCAGTTTGTACTTTGATTTCTGAGTACTTTGGCTTCTGCCACTTAAAAGTTCGAGGTGAGCTGCAGCACAGCGCAGGACAGCAGAGCAACTTGAAAAGGGAGGATTTTTCCTTTACTATATTCAGTCTGAGTTTTGATTTGAATATTGAAATCTTTGAATATTCTTTCCAACCACTGGTATTGCATGCCCTGCTACCTTAAAACCAGCGGGTACTGCCCTACCTACCCTGGTAAATGGATGATGCCTGTTACAGGCAGGAATTCGGGTCTCATCCAGGTGTTTCTGTGTAAGAGTTTTGAGGAAAACGCTCCCTCTGGGCAGTGTGCGTTTCCCTCCTGAAACTGATGGAACTAATTTTTTAGGAAACTTTAAAATTTAGAATTATCAGCATTTGTCCAAGGGATTTTATATCGGTATCTAAACACGAACGGCAGGTGAGGAATCCTGTCATCGAACGTTTGAGAGCGATGAATGCTCCTTACCCTGGGAAACGGAACCGGAATCATCGCTCCTTCCCCCCGCTGCCGGAGCGGGCGGCTCCCGGGCGGCCACCTCGTCGTGGCGCCGGGGCCGGCTGCTCTCCTGGTCCCCACCTGCCGCCGACGGGCGGGCCCGAGGCCCCCGCTGCGGCCTGCCCGCCTTCCCGTCGGCCGCACGCCGCGGCCCAGCTCGTTGCCGGGCAACCGCCGCCTCCTTCCCAGCGTGCGCAGCGCGACTTCCGTCGGGCTTCCGGTCGCGGCCGCCCCCGCCGCCATCTTGTGCTGGGGTGAGCGGGCCAACCCGGCGGCAGCCATGGAGACAGGTGAGGGGCGGTGGTTGCCGCGGCCTCCCGGGCGCTCGGAGGCCTGGCGCGGTCTTGGGCGGGTTCTGAGCCCGCGACCGCGGAGAAGGGGCTCGGGGCAAGGGCCTGCTACCCGCCCGCCCTCCGGTGTCCGCCCGGCTCAGGCCAGCCCCGGACCCTTTTGCTCCGGGAGGGACCGGCGGCCCTCCTCGGCTCTCTCCTCCCCGCGGCCGTGGGCGGGAGGGAACTCGAGGGCGCAGCCGTGGTTGTAGAACTAAACCCCGCTTTCCCGAAACTCCTCAGTAGCTGTTGCCGCGGACGGGACCTCGGCTTCATTTTTGACATATGCCCTTGAGTCAGGAATCGGGGCTGCGAGCTAGAGAGCACGAGGCCTTCCCAGTCTGTCCTTCGTCTGTGTTCCTGAGGACAGCGCTGGCTCTCACAGCCCTCTGCGAGCCTTGGGCTAGTGGCTGTGCCTGGTAGCTCTCTAGAAAAAGGAAGACTTGTTTAGATTCATCCTTTTCAGAAGCCTTCTGTCTGGCCTTAGGGTCTGTCGATGCCGCACTGGGCACTGGAAGCTCTGAGGGCAGAGCCTGGGGACAGAGCACCTGGCTTCTGCCCACACAGGTTGCGACTGCTCCACAAACAAATAAAATCCCCCCCAAACTCATGTTTAAAAGGAATTTCCCGTATTTCAGTCTGCCTATTGCCTTTTGTCTTCTTTCTGGGCACCACTTTGTTTCTGTCTTCATTCCCGCATGTCACATATTTATACACCTTGATAAGATCATCCCCCAGTCTTTTGTTCTCAAAGCTGCCCAGTCCCAGCTGTCAGCCTCTCTTCATCTGTCAGAAGCTCCAGTCCCTTTATTATCTTTCTGTCTCTTTGCTGGACTCGCTTCTGTATGTCCGTGCTTGTCATGTCCTGGGGAGCCCATAACTGGGTGCAGCCCAGCAGAAGAGGTCCCACCAGCACTGAGCAGAGAAGGGTCACCCTCCTTTTCCTGCTGGCGATGCTCCTCCCAATGCGGCCCAGGGTGCTGTGAGCAGCTTTGCTGCAGCAGCCCATTGCAGGTCATAACTTGCCCACCAGCACCCCAGGTCCTTGTCTGCAAAGCTGCTTTTCAGAAGGTTGCCCCAGCCCGTGCCATTTCACTGGGTGTAGGACTTTGCATTTCACTTCGTTGAATTTCACGCGATTCCTGTTGGCCCGTTCCTCCAGCCTGCCGAGGTCCCTCTGAATGGCAGTGCAACCCTTCTGTGTTCAGCCACTCCTAGTTCTGTGTAATCTACAAACATGCAGGGTGAGCACTCTGTCACATCAAATGTCAAACAGCACTGGATCCTGTATCAGCCCCAACAGCGTATCCCTGGTGATTGGTGTACACTGTACTGTGGGAGCAATGCTGTATTCTTACTTGTGTACTATATCAATATACCTTGCTGCAAAAAAAAAAAAAAAAAAGCTGCCTTGTACTATAAAAATACGTACAACTAGGATTTCAGTGGGCTGCTGGCCGTTCCCTATTCTTACCTCCTTAGTTTTTCCTGTACAAACATTCCAGGCTTCTTGCTCTTCCCTTTTCCTGCACTCTAAACAAAGTGTCAGCGGACATTCCTCCATTCTTTGCACTTGCTTGGGTGCTAAAAAAAGCCAAAACACTGTGTTTATTAATGCAGGCCCAACACTGATTCATGTAATGAAGGCTTTGGTAAATGAATCCATGTTTACTATGGGGTTTTACTGCTTTTTCTCCTGTTTAAACACATTCTTTCTCTTTGTATGGCTCAAACTGAGAAAATTACTTTCAAATCTGTTGTGTGTCCAATTCTTACTGTTTTTTTTCATGCATCAGATGATACAGGAAATCGACTTCGGTTCCAGCTGGAGTTGGAGTTTGTTCAATGTCTGGCAAATCCAAATTACCTCAACTGTGAGTACTTAAATATTAGGATCCTGAGGAATGAATATAGTTTAATGGTGTTTGTTATTACTGGTAATATTAAACAGGGAGAGAGAGGGCTAAACAAAGAAAAGGGAATGGGTCTTTTACAGCATAAAGCTAGTCTGTAAATAATTTAATTTTTCTAGATTTCTAACAGGTGGGGCTTTTAAAATGCAAAATTTTTTTCAGTGGAAATAAAAAAAGAAGGGCATCTGTCTGGTGGAACAAAAAAGAAGTTCAAGTCTGTGGTTAGAAAGTAATGTCAATTTAACAGTATTCCTTTATCTGAAAACTGAATTTTACTAATGTTAATAATAGTTTCAGATTCTGTACTGAATTCCCTGCTGATTTTGATGCTACACTCAAATTTTCCTGTTTCAAAAAGCTGTTCTCTTCCTTGCTGTTGTATGAAAGATACCTACTGTAACAGGGAAGAGACTAGTTTATTATGCCTACTATGGTGCCATAAAATACATTTTTCCCTGTGCTTTTTTTTTTTCATTTTGAATTGTCAAAATTTTATAGTAATGATTAAGTTTTGACTAAAGCACTTCTTCGTAGTTTTGTGAATATGTATTCTTCAAGTTTGGCAGATTTTTTTCATGCATCTGTAACTGACAATTCCTTATTTGTCATTTTATTTCAGTTCTTGCACAAAGAGGCTACTTCAAAGACAAAGCTTTTGTAAATTATCTTAAATATTTACTGTATTGGAAAGAACCTGAATATGCAAAATACCTGAAGTAAGTGTTAAAATCACTTAGGTTTCTGCATTTTAAGGATTTGATGTTTACCTTCTGTTATTTATTTGATTCCTGCCTATAACTTTAACTTTGTCCTCCTCACTGTGTTTAAATGCACCATAAATTTTCCCATTTCCAGCAGTCCAGATATGGCAATAGACAAAATTACAGAACTTGTCTTTCATGAGTAGTGCATGGAATCTTCCTTTTGCAGCCTGTATCTGCACTTTACCATTTGTAAACAAACATGGTAGTTCTCATGTATTTTAGTAAAATCTAGCCACTAGAAGAGCTCCTCTGAACAAGCATGTATCATGTATATCCATGTATTAACTGTTATAAGACTCCTTGCTTCCTAGCCTGAAGTTACTAAGTTACAGTGTGTGGAATACATAGAGTCTTAAGCGGCGCTACTTGAGTAAAGCATATACATAATAAAACTAAAATAATGAACCATGGAATTACTGGAGACTCCTGTTTTAGAGGACCTTGTAAAAGTTGTATTAAATTATGTTTATTTTCCATCCAGGTATCCTCAATGTTTGCATATGTTAGAGCTGCTCCAATACGAACATTTCCGCAAAGAACTGGTAAATGCTCAGTGTGCAAAATTTATTGATGAGCAACAGATTCTTCACTGGCAGCACTATTCACGGAAAAGAATGCGCCTCCAGCAAGCACTTGCGGAGCAGCAGCAGCAAAACAACACCTCTGTAAAATGAAAACCCTTGGAAGGTGATGATAAGGTGCACTTTGTGTCAGCTGAAGTATTTACATGAGAGGAACAAACCCTTCTGTAGTTTTGGCTCTGGGGGTGTGTACATTAGATTTATCAAGTGACTGGGTTTTTTTTTGTTTTGTCAACGCTTTTAAAGATACAAGACTGATAAACACCTACTTCCGCAATTTATTTTGTAGCATGGGCAATTACCATAGTTATTGACTCCTCTTGATTTTGAAAACAAAACATAGTTTTGAGGGCACTGACATTTAAGTATCTAGCACAAAGTGTAGCTCAGAAGCCTCTTCTTAGGAGGCATTTTCCCTGGAGAATAATGATGCGTCTCAAAGCATGGCTGAGAACTCCCTCGTGTACTACTTTTTACAACTGCAGGATGAGCAAAGTTGAAGTGATGATATTGTGCACAAAACCTAAATTATGGATTTTTGCCTTGGAACCAAGCTGAGCTATTACTTGTCATTTGTTTACCTGGTAGTCATTGCTGGGGTCTTATAGCATGTTTTAGAGATGGAAATCAAAGCATGATGAGACAAGGACTGCAGGAGTGGAGCAGAGATAAATAGTAATAAACTTTGCAGAGCTTACTTTAATCTTGGTTTTCTGCCAGTGAAATAGTAGCTGCTTTTAAGCTTCTCTGTAGTACATGTAGTGAAAACAATTAGTGTTTCAAAAACAGGTAAACGCTTGCAGTATTGGAGAAGCATTTGCCATTTATTCCTCTATAGTTTGTATTTTAAGAACACAGATCTTGGCAACTGCTAGGGATTTAATTTTCATATTTTTTTATATTCATGCTACATTCATGTTTTAATTCATATCCTTGAAGGAGCAGGTACTGCAACTGTTAGCCCTTAACGTCATTGGTGACAACAGGAGTGTCAGCCTCCAGCTTATACTCACACTGCACAGATAAGCCATTAAACATCTCTGGCGCTGAAAACTTACCTTAACAGCTTCAGTAGCTATGTGAAGTCAGATTTAGGAAGAATAAGCAGATTTTTAAGTTTTTTCTACCCTTCTGCCCCCCATTTAAAGGTATAACTTAGCCGTTAAGTCTTCCTCTGTAGTAATTGTAGGCTGTTCTCAGTTTATAACATGAGCTCAGCTCCTTTGAAAAGAGACCATTTGCAAACTCAAGTTTATTTGAACATGAGAGGAAAGATACAGACTTTTGTTGCAGAACTTTAGTGGAAGGTTTGGACCTAGAATTTAATGGTGTTTATCTTGACTGGTCTGAAGTAATTAACCATGAAAATTCTCAAACAGGTTAAGGATTCTTTGACAGGACACTGGGAATAACTCGAGATTAACGTCTCCGTAAATGATTGACTACTGGAGGATTCAGTCTTCAGTAAACAACATGCGCACAAGCTCTGCTTTAAAACATTCTTCTTCAACCAGCTTCTGAGGCTGAAAGAAAAGTTAAGATGCTTTAGGGGCAATTAAAAAACCTGTTGTAGCCTAGAGCCATCTGTACATACTAACATTTGCCATATTCCTGCAGTTGTTTTCCCAGGGAAGTTGGGGTGGAGCAAGCAAGGCACGAATAACTGAAAAATGCCTGAGGGGCTCCTAGCCTTGGAAGAGGCACTTCTAAGACAGTAACTGCTAATTTAAATAATATGCACAAGTTAAAACTTGAGCTTTACTGCAGATAACCTTGTTTCACTCCCATAATTCAGCATTTGGACCTTTTAAAATTTGAGGAGCTGCAAGTCAGGAAGCTAACAATATATTGCTAGGAATCCCAAACCACTACATGCTAAGTGTACATATCTGCTTTAATATATCTTTGTTATGGACAACATTGTACAGAAAGCAGAGTGGTTCTCTCTTGAGGAGCTGTTTGGCCCAGGAAGAGTGCATGGGCGAGAGCAGAGGAGCTATTCCTAATTGTCTGCTCTTTTTAAACAAGAGGGTATCAGAAAACCTGCATTTACAGCCATCAGCTGCTGCCAGTTTCCCATCTGAACGCCTGTAGGTCCAGAGCATACAGTAAGTCACTTACCGTTCCGTATTTCAGTAGTGTAGGCACTCCTGTTAGTTTCAGATTCTTCCTGAACTCGTTGTTGGGATCTTTCCAGCTGTTGAGGAAGAAGGGGTTAAGCATAGCTTGTAGAGGTGTGGTTTGAAGTAAGCCTGTTAAAATTCCTTCCAAAGGATGATTCAAGGTCTTTGCCTCCGGCCTCTCTAACCCACCTCCCAGAACCAGCATGCAGATAGTTCACATTGGGGATGGTGTAGACCTCAAAACTCAAAAAAATGCTTCATTCCTTGCACAGAAGGACAGTTCAGTTAATTATTCCAATTGTTAAACTCCAGTCCGCGAATAGCAAAGGTAATCTGAGTTACTCACTAGGCTCTGTCTCCCACTAGGCAGTAGATGAATACGGACTCATCAGGCATGTTGTGAAGTTCCTTCCTCACAACTGGTTCAGCTAGAGAGTAATTTTTAAAATCTATTAGTAGTTAATACTTTTACTGTGCTACAGAATCACATGGACCTACTTTGACCAGCTGCTAATTAATGTTCTGCCCGCTTCCGGTAGAGATCTGTTTCGTTTCATCTGGTCATCTCCAGGCTTCGCAGAATTTACACGCTCAGCTTGAAGGGTCTGGTCTTTGAGTAAAGGCCAATTTCTGCTTTAACAAGAAAAACCACCCCTGGCTCCTGTCTGCGGGAAGCCCCTCGGAGCGGCGGGGCAACTCCCTGGGTGCTCCGGAGAGGGCAGCGCAGCCTCTGCCGGGGAGCTGCCCTCCTGCTGCTGCCGGGCACCCCCCGGGGGCACCCCCGCCCCCGGAACGAACTGCTCCCGAGGTTCGCATCCTGTCTCTGCCGGGCGCTGCCCTTCAGTGGAAGGTGGCCAGCGGGGCCGAGCCGCACGGGCGCCGGTCGCCCGCTCCCGGGCGCGGTCCCGCCGGCGGGGGCGGGGCGCGTGTGGCCGCTCCGCACCGGCGGCTGCTCCCAGCGGCCGAACGCTCGCCGGCAGAGACAGCGCGGTCCCGGGGCCGAGCTCCGCCGCTGCCGGGGCCCGCCGGGCGCGCTCCCTCTCGCCCCCCACCCCCGCCGCGGTCCCCCCCCCGGGCCCCACCCGTCACGCAGTCCGGGCACCAGCTCCTGCCCGCGGCGTCCTTGTCGCCGCAGAAGAGCGCGAAGATGGGCCGCCCGTGGTAGCGCTGCGCCGTCTGCACGAACTCGCTGTACCCGCGGACCTGCTTCTCCTCCCAGCCCATGGCGGCGGCGGGACGGGCGGGCTCCGCCCCGGGCCGCGCCGGGCCCCGTAGTTTCGCGCCGCTTCCCGGCGGCCTCTGCGGCGGCGGTCGCCAGGAGCGGGTTTGAACGGCGGCCCGGTAGGTCTGGGCCCTCCCTCCGCGGCGGCGGGCCGTGCCCTCAGGGCGAGGCGGGGAGCGGGCCGCGGGCTGTCGCCGCCGAGGCTGACCGGCCGCTGGGGTCGGGGGCGGCTGGCGGGAGGCGGCGGCCTAGGGGAGGGAGCCCCCCCCGTGAGGGCCGCGCCGCGGGGGCCAGGGCGGGAGCGCGGCGCCGGGCTGGTCCGGGCAGAGTCTGTGCTTCAGTCGCGATAGGAAGTGCCAACGGCGGTATGCGCTGGATCCTGCGCGTTTTTTAGTTCTCGGGCAGACGAAGGAGACGTAGGTCTTTGGCTGTCTCCACGCATAGCGTTATTTGAAATGCCCCTCCGTGAAGGAGCTGGGGTTTCAGCGTGCCCTCGGTCTGTGCTCCTGCGGCACTGGCAGAGAAACGGCCTGGGGCCGTCCTGGCCCTGTCTCCTTCTCTCCCGTCTCCCGTCCAGGCAGTTAATAGCTGTAAAGGTTCTGAGGCTCATAGTGTGAGCCCCATGGTCTGTAATGGTGCTGCTCAGCTCTCCGTGGGGTCTGTAAAAGAAGGATATCAATTGTAAATTTTGCCTTAAGCGGCAGGATTGTACTCTCCGTTTTGTGTACCACCTGTATGAGTACACGTGATACATTTTCCGTTTCTGATCCTCCTCGGGGTGGTTCTCTGTCTGCTGTTTACATCAGACTCAGGATTGCTTTTGAGAGGCAGAAATAACGTATGTTTCTTCTTGTGTTCATAGCTGTAATTGTAAGCAAAGGACAAATAACTGGATTTTCAGCATCAAGCCGATGTGATGGGACCGAGCAAGCAAGCTGTGTCTGATGCTACATTGGCATTCACTACCCCGCTATACAGGAACGAAGCAAAGGCTTTACAAGCACAGGTATTATTTGACTTCTGCAAAGGTGCTGAATTTGTTTCATTTGTGGTCATTACAAAGAGATGATTGTGACCCACTGCCTGAGATAGCCCACTAGAGAGTGACAAATCTTCGTGCTTGCTTCCATGATGCTGTCATACATAATCTTGACAATGTCCTTTCATCAGGGTATAGATCAGAAACTACACCTGTAAATATTAGTTACCTGTCTGCTGTGGTTTAATCCCAGTGGGCAGCTAAGCACACAGCCGTTTGTTAACTCCACTCTCCCCCAGTGGGATGATGGGAGAGAATCGGAAGGGTAAAAGTGTGAAAACTCATGGGTTCAGATAAAGACAGCTTTTTGCTTTATTTTTTTTTTAACACTTTGAAACAGCTCCAGTTTAATAGGAATGTTCCTGCAGTTCCAGAGAACTTGGCTCTCAGATTCTCTAGCCCCCGTCCAATTATAATAGAAAAACTGAAGGCATCCAATGATCAGAGAAATCAACCTGGAAGCGGGGACCCCAGCATAAGGAGCTCTAGCATGTTTTCAGTGATATCTGAAGAGAGACTAAAATTGGCAGTTCAGCTAGCCAAAAGGGACATAAAACGAAGACATCTTGAAGAGCAAGTGAAACAGCAAATGGTTGGAGATGCTGTCAATAAACCATTGTCAGCCCAGAAGTCACAACAGCAAAAGACTGAAGTATTTGAAAATAAAAATGCACTGAAGTCTCAAACTCACTTGAAATATCAGCAGAAGCTCAGTCAGCCTTCCAAAGTGGGGACCACCACCTCTGGCACTAAAGTTTATCTCTACACGGCAACTGAGGGAAAGCTCATACCAGCTGGTTTGGGCTCTTCACCCACCCGTGACACAGGACCAGACCCCAAGCCGAATGCAAACAAAAAAGGAGATAAAAATGTGCAGGAAGTCCGACGTCTGCAAAAGGAATTGAGGAGCTATGTCCAGAAAATTGAAGAACTGACTAAAAAAGGTGTAAGACTGAACAATAATTATGTTATATAAATGTGTGGTGGTTGTTGATTTGTTTTTCTTTCTGGTTTTTTTTGGCTTGGATTAGAATTCATATTTAGTTCTGGATTTTTGAGAACCACCTACTGTTTTCAAAAGTAGATAAAAGCTAGAATGGCTAGCCAGCTTAAACAATAGCAGGGTTTAATATCTCTGAGTGTTTGTGGTGAGTTCCGGTCCAACCTGCAATGATAGTAAATTACTGGTAGGCAGTTTAATAACATGGGTGAAAAAATGTTGGTGTCTCTAGGCATATTGGCTAGGTATTCAGACTGCAAAAACCCAGTATCGTAATTGGTCACATTCTTATCAGTGATGAGAAAGGGGGCAACAGCTGGCAAAATTTCATTTCACGACTCTGACTCACCGAATTTATGGCCATGCAGTAACACAATAAATGTACTTTCTGACACTGCGCGCTGGGCTAACCCTGGTCGGCAGCGAAGCGCCACACACTTACGCTCATTTCTCCCCAGCAGGATGGGGGAGAGAATAGAAAGATTAAAAGCAAGAAAACTTTCGGGTTGAGATAAAGATAGTTTAGTAAGGGAATAAAAGAGGAAGAAGAAAGAAAAAAACAAATCAAGTGATTAAAGGCAATCCCTCGCTACCCCCCACAGGTAGACCCAACGCCCAGCTGATCTGGGGGCAATGGCTGCCTTTCTCCAGAAAACCTCCATTTTTTATTGCTGAGTGTGTCACGGGATGTCCCTTGGGTCAGCTGTGTCCCCCCCCCAGCCTACGCACTGGCAGGGATAGTTGAAAAAAGAGAGAGTCAGTGCTCAGTGGTAGCCAAAACACGTGGGTGTTGTCAGCGCTGTTAGTCATAAATCCAAACCCAACCAGCTCTGTGCCCGTCACTGCGAAGGAAACTACCGCAACTCTGTCACAAAACGAAGGGGTCACATGGGATTTTGTAAGCTATAACTAATAAACTATGTTGTATAAGAATGTTTAGTCAAATTCCAAATAGAAACATGACGTAGAGTTAAAATAACTAGTGTAGAGTTAAAATAACTGCTCAGGGGAGCCCTGCAAAATGCATGATACATTGTGTATTCGTTCTGTAAGAAAGATGCTTATTACTAAAATATGTTTGTTAGCATGGCTTAATTGGGGTTTTCACAGGTTATATTAAGATATAAAACTTTACATTTCATGCTTTTTAGGGAGAGAGAGAGAAATTTTAGATCCTGATAAAGAGCAACAAGTTTGCACCAGGAGAGAGAAACAAGCTGCACGGTCAGCTCGGATGCTGTACGTACTCCAGCAACAGGTAGGAACCAGGATTTTAAGCTGGGGTGTAGAGTAGCTAGATACTGTGATGCATTTGACAGAAATTAACTGAAACGAGAAATTTGATCAAGTTATCTCTGAACTTCCATGGCATTCTAGTTTGCATCTGAATGGTCTGACTTATTTCTCTCATGACTGGACAGAAATCAGCGTTACCATTGGAAAATTTGGACTTTTACTCAGACGTTACAATGAAGATTAATTGTTTATTTATAAACATGGAGCTAATTCTGACTGACTTTCCCCTCTCCCCTTCCTTTCTTGATTAACAGGTAAAAGAAATTCAAGATGATTTAGAGAAACTGACTCCGAATAAAATCAAACATACTAAAAAGGTAAGATGTAATTATCTTTCAGGCTGCGAGTAACTTATTAACAGAAAGTTTTCTAGCTAATTGAGCTTGCTTGTCCAGGGTACACGTGAGCCCTCTCCAGAAGGGAGATTTTCTTTGTATCTTGCACCTTTCATCCCTTACTCACAGAATTGTCTCACTTGGTCTGATTCTGCCTTTGCTGCTTCCTTCTTCTCCTCACTTCTCATCTCTCTGCAGTGAACTGGAAGGGAAGGCTGTTGGTCTCTGCTTTTGTGTGGCTTCTAATTCCTTCTTCATTCCAGTTCCTTTTCTGAATAAGATTGTGTTCTACTCTTCACTGCCTTGTTTAACTTGCTGTTGATCTCACTCAGTCTTATCAGCCTCCTTTCTGATTTTCTTCCCAAGCCCGACTGTTTCTCCATGAAACGTTGGCAATGCATAGTATCAGTATTCATAGAAACTGTAGCTATTAAAGCATTTATTTTTCATTTTTGCAGTCTCGAGCAGTATCCAGGTTGGCAGCAGCACACAGAGGAGCCGTACGAGCCTTGCAGGTGTTTGCCAACCAGTTTATGGATCAGACGGAGCAGCAGATCCCGACTCACTACAAGGAACTGGGCAGCCTCATTCGACAACTGTCTCTCTGTTCTGCCAAACTAGAAGTGGATTCTTCCATTTCTGACATTATCATAGATATTTTGCTTCAAGTTGAGGTAGGAAAAAACGTTTTGTTTTTGCTAAGGAAGAAAAGATGTAGTGAAATATAAGACTACAAACTATACTGTGTGTTCATGAAATGGCAGAGTATCTTACTGGTGTGGTTTTGGGGTTGTTTTGGTTTTTTTAAAGGCCATATTTTCTAATGTATAAATATGTTTCTAATGCTCCTAAATAATGGTGGTCTAAAATAAAGTTGCATCCTAAACGCAGAAGGTACCTGCTGCTATTCTTGTTGGTGCTGTTCCTGTGTTGGCTCTCTGGGTAGAATGAGGACTGGCAGTGACAGTGGAGACAGAGCGCTAGTTTCTGATTTGTTTGCCGTTTCTGGGACTGGAAGAATTGCATTTTATACCTTGGTGCAAGTTACGTGTTTATTGTTTTGCGATGCGTGCTTTATTCATCAGGATTCGTGATGCGCGTCCGAGCCTCACACACGGTGGTGGGTGCAGGATTGTCCCAACAGAAGATAAAATTGTAGCTACAAGAGTTGCTTAAATTCTATCCCCTTCAAATGGCTTGTGTTAGTGATATCTGATGTCTTAAAACATGGTGTTGGTAAAAAAGAAAAGTTCTGATTCACATTTCCTTCTGCAGTTCCTACCTACCAAGATTATTTTTTTTAAGTAAGAACCTATGTAACCTGAACTATTACGAAACCAGTATTTAATTAATTCGAATAAAAGCAACTAAGAGCTGTGTTTTTATTTTTACTGTTCTGAACTGCTTATGAGAACGATGACAGTGCTAACTGCCTGGGAACAGGAAAGGAGGCAGAATTGTTTAATTTTGGACTTAGCACTGGAAGAAGTGACTGTCTTACCGTAGTTGTGTCGGCATTTTCTTTTTTTGTCTGTAGCCTTTGTGTCCAATTCTTTTTGGACATGATGTAAGCAGATAATTTGCTGGAGTCAATTGTAAATACAAAAATGCAAGCATTTTCTGTAAGATTTAAATTAATAATATGAAGAAGCTTCTGCATCAACAATCCATCGGCAATAATCACTACCACAAAAACCAAAACCACACCAAAAAAGTTCCAGCTACTTAGAATCTCTTGAAATTGTTTCTCATTATTACATCAGGTTTACTGAAAGTACTTAACATTCTATTTGAGGCAGGATCTGGATTCACTGCTAGACAAGAAACAAACACCCAAAAAAGTGAAGAAATGCATTTCTGCATCTCAAGGCAAATCTCCAAGAAACACTGAGGAGTTTCCAGCCAGAAAGCAGCTTACATCTCCAAAAGGGGAAAAAAAAGCTCTCATCATAAAGGGACGGCTTGGACAAGAATGTAAAAAACCTCCCTCTGCCAGGAATCTCTTGACTGGTTTGTATTTTGAATTACTAAATACGTTTTTATCAGCTAACTTACCATCTGCAGCTCAATTTTGTAGCATGTTACATATTGTTGGTCAGAAGTGTATAACAGCCCATATGTAGTTATCACATTCACATAGCCTTGTTACGCGTTTTTTTTCAGGTGTTTCCCTGAGATGACAAATCTGCAGGTTTATCTGCCCTTTTAATACTATATTATTATAATCATGTTCTTCCTATTTTTGTCCATTTCTTTTCCCATGCTACGCTTGGATTGTTTTTCTGCAGTGTACACCTAAATGGCAGTTTACAAGTTGACATTAATGGTGCATACAGAATATTTCCAAATATCTACCTAGTTAATACTGTCTAAATATATTATTTTCGAATGTAAAGTCGCTGACTGTTAGCAAAATTCCAACAAAGCTATCGTTGTTTAACTGTTTACAGTGAAAAGATATACTGAAGCCTTGGCTCAGAATTTCCTTGGTTTGTGCAGTTTCTCTACTTTTGAGAGGGATGGCTGTGTTTTATTCTTCCCAGTTCGTTAATGTTAATGTCTTCTGCACAGTAATGACAGTTTCAGTACTTGGAGACATGTTTACTGAGAGTTAAGCTGAAGACTGGTATTTTTCAATACTAGTTCCCCATGCAACCATTGGGAATTGGTTTACTTTATTGTTCTTGTATTTTGTATATGAAAGGAAATGGGCTTTCTTTTTTCTCAAGGTGTTGTGAGATAAATTTACCACCTGAAGTGTTTTGGCACCTCATGAATGCCATTATAGCTTATTACATTATTATATAACCTATAGTGATTGGGTTTTTTCATTGGGGTGTCTTTCTCATACCATTTTTTACTAGAATAGTAAGTATTCCTTTCTACCCCTACATAAGGGTGAGGAGAATTCTATGAGATTAATTCATCTTTGGCAGTCCAGAGAGACAGTATATTGACAAGCACCTAAAGGCTTCCACGTGTTTTGCTGCCTGAAAAAGAATGTTTCGTTATCACTACCTAGACCTCATATGGCAATTGCTACCAAAAGGCTGTTGCGTGATTTTCATTTATATATGTGTATTTTCAAATATGTATGTACATATAAATGTGTATATGCACACAAACCCCAAAATCTCCTGTTCGTTGAAACAGCATAAGAAAGAAAATTTATTTAATACTTGTCAGGAAAGACAATTTTCTTGCTTTATTTGATTATTTTTTTTAAGTATGATAGAGCTTAAAAGTTTGTTAGGTATATCTAGCATAACAGAAGTATCAAATGTAGAAATAAAGATGATTCTTGCCCCTTTCAACTTACAGTTGAAAGTTGATTTATTATTTTTGATACAGATAAATATTGATGTGTTGCAAATATTTCAGCAGTTCAGCAGGCAAACAGTTGTGCTCATATATCGCACAATAAATTCCGAGAAGAAAATTACCCACCTACTCCAGAGAGAAACGTCGCTTTACAAGGAAGCATGGATGCACTGGCAAGAGCTGGAGCTCTAAGAAAAGGTCGCATCCTTGAAAGCAGCCCTTTTAAGAAGAAAGGCGTGTTACTACCTGCAAAATCACAGGTATGGAAGTGGTAAGAGAATTTATTCTTTCTTCTGCTTGCCTCTGGGATTTGTTGTGTAATGTAAGACACTGCCAAGCTTTGCACTTCCTCGCAATGTTTTTATTTTAAGCTAGGAGACATAGGGCGATAAACTGTATCACCTGCCTACATTATTTCTAGCGGCTATGACTATTTTTTATCAAATGTTTTTTGAAAGTAGTATTATTGTTCCTTGGAAATGCACTGTTCAACTAGAAACAATGAATAACAGAATTAGCATGGAAAGCTTCCACCGAAACTAGTTTCATGTTTGAAGTTAATGTTGGCTATTTGTCAACTTGAAATTAAAACTGAAATATTTTCTTCTTATTGGTCCTCCTCTGTCATGAAAAATGCACTCAGCAGTAATGTTGTGCTAATGCTAATGTTAGTTGGAGGATATAAGTTAGGCAGATTTACTTCACTGATTACAGAAGTTATAAAACTTCACAGCACAAATTCTGTTTTCTGGTAAGGCTTTGTTGCAACCAGCAAGAGGCTTCTGTAATGCAAACAAATGAGTTCTTTAAAGAATATTTCAAAGTGCTAAATTTTGCAAATAGTTGGGGTTTTTTTATTATCTGCTTTTTTTTTTTCCCCCTTCCTCAGAGTATCACCTTCAGCTTGAAAAATCAGAACTGATACAGTAACATAGATGTTCACATATGTACCTTTCACTGCTTCCCATAGGTCTCAGTGAGGTTCAGCATTTCCGTCATTCATACTGAGGGGACAAGTCTAAGTGTCCTTGTAGCAAATGCAAATATGGCAATATTATAGTTTCATGGCTGAGTAAAATGTTACTTTGGGAACCTTCTGTTTGGATTTATTAAGAGTTAACGTAGAGTCTACTTCTGAAAATTTCAAAAGAGCAACGTTGGAAAAATTGCAACTGTTTGCAAAAATAATAGTTGCAGGATTAAGCATATGTTCCCTTCAGGCACAGTTGTACTTCCTTTTAAATCAGTTGTAAAACCTCCAAGTAGGTCAGCTGTGCCACAAAGCAGGCAGGCATGCCTTCGAGACAAATTCTGAAGCAGAATGCAAAATACTTCAAAAATTCAGCAACTGGAATACATGTTTTAATACGATTGTGTTAATTTTAAGGGAATACTGAAATCTCTAAAATCAAGACAGGTACAGCCTCAAGGAAAGCGTGCCCGATTTCAAGAGACAACTATAGCTTTCCAGCTGAAACAGAGCAAACGACTTCAGGAGAGCAGAAAGCCCCGCGTGTCCCCGGCTCCGGCGTCTCTGCCTGCTCCACCCCAGCGGTACGATCAGGGCCTTGGGTCCGTCTCTGCCCCGCGTCTGTACGGTGGTGAATGGTGGGTTTGGCCCAGCATGGCTCGCTGCCGGGCGGCGCTGTTAGAGAGCCGTGAATTGGCCTGTTCGCCAGGAGCAGAAACATAATTGAAGATCCCTGGTTCACAACAGAAATTCTTGGCTTATGTGGTCTTAAAGTCAGTATTAATTTTCTCTCTGAAGTTTTTTGCAAGTTTTTTAAACTAATACTCGGAATCGTATGGTTCCATTCTTCAGTTGTTAGAGTGTGCATTTTGTAACCCTCCTTGTTACTGTTTTATTTTTGAAGACTAGCAAGGCTTGAAGCTGAAACTTCAAGCGGAGTGAAGGATCTAACTGACTGTAGCAGAGGAGAAATGAAAAAAATACAAAAGTTAAGGTAATGACTTACTTTGAAAGCTAATAAACGGAGATCTGATGTGATCTTCTCCCTGTTCCCACCAGTCCCCCAAAAACTACATTTATGCATTTGGATTTTTAAATTATTGTTGTTGTACCAAGTTTCAGAATGGTGTTGTCATTTGTTCTCTGTTGTGTAGGTCACGAAGTGCTTCTCCCGCCCCGTGTGCAGCCAGAGTCGAGATGGCAGGACGGGAGCGCACAGAACCTCCAGCAGACAGGACGCAGGTAGTAGAGTCAACCTCACGCCACTCTGTGAAGGAAGCTTTTAGAGCTGTAAAACATTTATAGAGGAGCAACACACAGTTTCTTTTCAACTTAATGCAAGTCATGTTTATGTAGTCAACGCAGTTTTGGACATTTGGAGAGTGTATTTCCATTTCCACTTTCTTGGATTCCTGGGTGATCTCTGAACCTGTGACAGTTTCATCTTCAATTTGGGAACACAGTTGTGTAGCAAGCTTTTTCCATATTCATTGATTTTATTGGTACAAAAAACATAGTAAGCTGTTTCTATTGATTTGGCTTATTGTGTGGGTGGAAGGAAAACGGGAATTTATTTGGAATTTCATTGAAGGGAAAAGTTGAAATGACAATAGATTAGTTCTGTGAGCTGCTGTAAGAAATGTTTGATTTGTAAGCATTCTTTCCCCCCCAGTTATTTTTGGGTTTGTGGGTTTTTTTCTTTCTTTCTTGCATTGGCTGTGTGGGTTTTTGTTTGTTTTTTAATAGCAGGTTGCAGCAAATGCAGATACTCTGAGCGAAAATCTATTGGATGATCTGTTGGAAGATGCTGCTCAGGAGCTGTGGGGCATGGAGCAGCGTGAGAGACCGCAAACCCAGGCTCTGCCTGCGGCTGACACTCACACTCTGGAGTCAATGTGGCAAAGAATGGAAGAAATTGAAGTAAGATTTTCTCTCTTGGTTGGTCTCATTAGTGCCAGTTTCTTGTTTACTGTCCATAAATTGTAATATCTGTAAGTGCCTACAGTCTTAAATGAAGCAAAGTCTGACTGGATCAGTGTATGAAATGAAAGACTGGAAGGGGCTCACGCGGCAGCAGAACGCAGTGTAAGAACAGGAGAATGTTTGCCCTTGTGGTTTTATTGCTGGCTTTAGAGTTGGAAGAGCCGAGTATGCTTCCCACCTCAGGACTGTGCTTAGATCTTCATACGTGAACAGGATAATCAGTATGGCAATTATGCTGATTGTCTGACAGACTGGAAAGTATTTGAATATTTTCGGATACATTTATTTTCATTTTTTTGTGATATGGGATCCTAGTGTTCTAGTAGCATGAGCATCTCAAGGAAATAAGCTCTGGCAATCCAAAATATTTTATAGGGCAACATGGGGAAGTCAGACAGATACATGGTTATCTGTGCCCTTATTTATCCATCTTTCTATGTAAATATTCACGAGACTATCATTTACTTGACTTGAGCTTTCTCATATATTGCTTTCTTAGAAATTTCTTCTTGACCAGCTTTTCCATAGTTTTCAGTTCAAGTCCCATGTCAACCTTCCTGTCAGTGAAATTTATGGTAACTTTCTGCATTACATTAACGAGGCAAAACAAGCCTTCTTTGACCGAGGAGGATCACGACCTGCTTTTCTATAACCAGAGCAGCTGAACTGCCAAGTATGTGTTGATTGATTAACGTTGTGTGTTCAAACCCAGAGACACCAGGAGGCTGTTCGCAGGAGATTCACCCAGATCGTGTACAGTGATGCCGAGTGCTGGGCCCAGGGAGACAAAATGGGTAAGTGTCTTTGAAGCGCAACTTGATTTTCCTGTAATCTGTATCTTTAAATTCAGATGTTTTGAAATCAAGATCATTGGATTATGTGTGATCAAATAGCACCACCCAGACACATTTTTTACTATAGGTCCTCCTTTCAGGAGACTGTTTCTGAAATACAGTTCTAAAAGCAATATTGTAAAGAGGAAGGATCTGTTCTGAGAACAGGCTGTCATATTCTACTTGCCTTTATCTGGGCTGCGTTTGGATGGAAAGCACTGCTGGTGCAACTTAGCTGAAGAGTGGGAATCTCTTAACACATACTTCCAATCATCAAATGTTAAGTTTGAATGTTGTCCCTTTTCTAGGCGTTTGTCATTCCTTAGCTTAGCTGTTTTCTTTTCTACCAAGCTGTGTGCAATGGTTTTTGTGCAGTGAAGGTGGTGCTCGCTAAGTCCATACACTCCCACTCATCCGTGAGCAGAATGTGCCCCAGCAGGTGACTGGTTTCCTGCCTGAGCCTGAGGTGTCCTAAAGCTGCGTCACTCCTTTCCTTGTTCAGCTCTTCATGACTTGCCTGTCTTCAGTTTTGAGGAAGGCACTGGCAAATCTGTAAATCTCAGTGTGGTCTCATTTGACTAGATTCCTTTGAAATACCAGTAATTACTTAGCAGTAATCATTTCCATGCTGCTGAATTCAAAACTGTTCTTAGGAGCTGACTGGCTGAGGTGAGGTGTAGGGGAACGATCTCAGTTTGTTCCTGCTGTTAGGCAGGAGCAAGCAGATATTTATCTTCTAGTTTGCTTCGCCCATTTTCTTTCCTTTGTTTTAATAAACTATCAGTTTAAACAGCTTAGAGTTCAAGAGTAAATGTTAAGTAAATACTGGTGTAGCAGTGAATCCGTGGCAGTTTAAGGTTTTTCTGGCAGAACACAGAAGATGATACTAAATTACTTCAGCTTAGAAGTAATTTTTCTCTTTCCTTATTCCTTTCAAGTGACCGTGATACTGGTTTTAGAGCTTGCAGCATGCATGCAAGTTTAATTTTTATAGCCTCAGAAAATCTGGATTTTTCTGTACAGAACTCATTATCCAATGTGCTTCAGCAAAAAGTACTTATTCCTTGAAAAAAACACAGTTTGGATGCTTCCACTTCACATTAATGAAATTTTCCTGCTTGCTTTTATTGTATAGAAAATAAAAGAAAGAATGTACAGTACAGTCCTTCACATGAAAGATATAACTAACTTTTAACATCAGATTGAACTTTTAATTGAGAGGGACCTAAGGAATATTAGTAGGAACCTGTTCACTAATGAAAGATAGCATTCCGAACACTAGTTTCATTGTTTCCCATACAGACAATATGTTCTGCCACAGTGGCATGCTAATGACTGATGCTTGCTGTTCTCCCCATCCTCTCGCTCTGTACTTTATCCTATTATTTGATTGAGTACAAGAGTGAAGCTACACTATTTTCTAAGCTGAGTATCTGATCACATACTGACTTTAATGGAACTGTGTTGTTTTACACCAGTTTGAAAATCTCACGGTAAGACAGGTGAAGACTTAGCCCAAATCTTGTTGGACTTTTTTTTTTTCCCATGTCTTGGATTTACTGCCAAGCTTAATAGACCACACTAATTTCAGAATGGTATTTTCTATCTCTCCTCTAGAAGTACCCACTGACATAACAAACTATTAATACTAAAGGTAGGATTTCTAAAATTCTCAGCTTTATTACACTGAGCTCTTGGAAATCCTATATTGAATTTACATTTTAGGGGCTTGTCTCCTTCAGTACTTATCTGAATCACTTCCCCTTAAAAGAAGCAAAAGTCTTGGTGAGGACTTACCTGCAGTAAATATAGTTTTTTCTCTTCTGAAGAAACAATTTTAAATGGTATTTTCTTCCTTTTAGAACAACAAATGGCATCAATAGCTAAAAGACCTACATCTCCTCATCCAATTCAGATAACCAAATTCAACGGACGCACAGAGTCAGAAATGGAAATTGTATTTGAAAAACTTTCTGATGGCAAGTAAGTAGAGTATTTGGGCTTACGCTAAACTGTGGTGCATATGAGCTGTGTGTCTTCTTTATAGTGTTTTCATTACAGAAAATTACAGTTACTATTTTAAGAGATTTTCTGATCCTTCATAAAGGTAATTTAAAATCTAGTTCAGGCTTAATGACTATTTTACATTTCCAGGGATATTGATGAAAACAAAGAAGCAGAGGAGAAATTGCAGACTGGAAATGACATTCTGCAGCCCCTGACTCGGAATTCTCTACATAAGGAGTGCTGTGTGTCTCTCTCGGTGCCAAAGTGTATGCTACAGAGCATCTTGGATTATAACAGCAGATACGAGCATCACTTAAAGCTTATTTCCCATGAGGCCGTAGGCAGTTTCAATCCATGGCAGATTGCTGAGAGGTATATGAACTATCTTTGTGTTTTTGAAGCTGATGAACGGGTTTTTTGTCCTTGTTCAGGAAAGGAGTGGGGAGGGGGCCGTTTAAATTCCAAATTGAAAGCCAGAAGCAGTTGGCTGTTTCTCTACTGGTACTTGGTGTTTGTGGATTTTTAAGGTAGTTGGATAAAACAGAAGGATATGGGAGCAGAATGTCCTGGGCAAGTGATTATTTTTCACATCTTTCTATGGTGTTATCACAAAAACAACTGTGTGAAATATAGGGTAGTTTAAATTATTTTCAGAAGACTATCATCAACAGGTAAATTGAAGGAAAAAAAATTAACTTCTTTCTAAGTGAAAAAGAAAGAAAGCACTGTAAATAATTGTGCAAATTTTAATCTTTGTGGTGAGGGATTATGAAGTTGATTTTTCATGGAACAACAGTAGATATTCTTGAAAAAGAGACCATTGGCCTTAGCACAGATTTCAGTGCTTCCTCTTCCACAAGTCTTCATGCTTCGTGGAGTTCCGTGTGGGAAGTGAGACGTAGGTGACATCCCTTACCATCCCTTAGTGCAAACAGAAGAGGTGAAGATGCAATAACTAGCTGTCTGTGCTTCACTTCCTGGCAAAGAAAAATTTTTATCGTGCTCAATGTCCGCTAAGCAAGCGAGGCGAGGTAAGCTGAAATACCCACTCTTGCACTGAAGCTTGAATAAATGTTTTGATTGCTCAGTAACACCTAAATTATATCACTGTGTATCCTTTCCTTGCGCTTTTCTTGAGTGATTGCCTACAATTGCCTAGAAATCATTTTCAGTATGTATGATGTATTTCAGAAATCACCTGTTAGTCTTGTAAAGTCCCAGCCCAAAAAAAGCATGGAAATACAGGCTGAACTTGAACCTTGCTAGTCTTGTTCTTTTAGAACTGAAGAAATACTGACAGAGCATCAGTTGACAGGGAGGGACCATTAATTCCCTGCACAGTGAAAATCAGAAGACTGCTGATGGGGAGAAATGAAAGAAGAAAACTTGAGTATTGAGAAAGAATTACGAAATCTAACTTCAGTGTTTGTAGATGGAGTGATTTGCCCTAATTGTCTGTATTGGCAGATTGTTCATCAGGCTTAATTGCCAAGAGTTTTTAAACTTCTGCACACATTTTTAATGTAGTAGCATTGAAATCAGCAATACAGCTCATTGGAGTAACATTTGGCATCTGCATCAGTGTTTCCAGGAGCAGGTCCTGCAATATTTGAGATGATTTGTGTGCACAGAGTTAATCCCATGTGTTGATGCTTTGCCCAGCTGTGGATAAGCAGGAAGATGTTTTAATAACTGTGGTTAGACCACTGTATTTGTATCTACTGAACTAAACCTGACATCTACTGTATCTACTGAACTAAATCTGTATCTACTGAACTAAACTACTGACGCTGAAGTCATGTCTGACTAACCTGATAGCCTTCTATGATGGCATCACTGGTTGGATAGATGAGGGGAGGGCAGTGGATGTTGTCTACCTTGACTTCGGCAAGGCTTTTGACACAATCTCCCACAGCATCCTCATAGATAAGCTTAGGAAGTGTGAATTAGAGGAATGGACAGTGAGGTGCATTGAAAACTGGCTGAAAGACAGAGCTCAGAGGGTTGTTATTAGGGGCACAGAATCTAGTTGGAGGTCTGTAACAAGTGAAGTCCCCCAGGGGTCAGTGCTGGGTCCAGTCCTCTTCAATATATTCATCAATGACCTGGACAAGGGGATGGAGTGTACCCTCAGCAAGTTTGCTGACGATACAAAACTGGGAGGGGTTGTTGACACGATGGAGGGCTGTGCTGCCATACAGCGAGACCTGGACAGGCTGGAGAGCTGGGCAGGGAGGAACTGGATGAAATTCAATAAAGGCAAGTGTCAGGTACTGCACCTGGGGAGAAATAACCCCCTGCACCAGTACAGGTTGGGGGCTGACTTCATAGAGAGCGCCTCTGAGGAGAAAGACCTAGGAGTCCTGGTGGACAATAGGATGACCATGAGCCAGCAATGTGCCCTTCTGGCCAAGAAAGCCAATGGCATCCTGGGGGGCATCAAGAAGAGTGTGACCAGCAGGTCAAGAGAGGTTATCCTGCCCCTCTACTCCACCCTGGTGAGGCCCCATCTGGAGCACTGGGTCCAGTTCTGGGCTCCCCAGTTCAAGAAGGACAGGCAGCTGCTGGAGAGGGTACAGCAGAGGGCTACGAAGAAGATTAGGGGCCTGAAGCATCTCCCTTATGAGGAGAGGCTGAGGGACTTGGGTCTTTTTAGTCTGGAGAAGAGAAGGCTGAGGGGGGATCTGATCAATGCCTATAAATACTGAAAGGCTGGGTGTCAGGAGGATGGGGCCAGTCTTTTTTCAGTGGTGCCCAGGGACAGGACAAGAGGAAATGGGCACAAACTTGAATGTAAGAAGTTCCACCTAAACATGAGGAGGAACTTCTTTCCTGTGAGGGTGGCAGAGCCCTGGAAGAGGCTGCCCAGGGAGGTGGTGGAGTCTCCTTCTCTGGAGACATTCAAACCCACCTGGACAAGTTCCTGTGCAACCTGCTCTGGGTGGACCTGCTCTGGCAGCGGGATTGGACTAGATGATCTCCAGAGGTCCCTTCCGACCCCATGTGATTCTGTGATTCTGCAACCACTGAAAAATGCTTTGTTGGTTCTCAGCACCGAACTGTGCTCCTTTTTACAGTTAGCGTGAGGCCGGTAGGTGAAGGACTGGCACCTCCTTGGGACCGGCAGAGGGATTAAACGGCAGTGAATCCTTCTGACAACTGAATTCCACTGCTGCTGTCACTTGAAATCAAATTCCAAACGCAGTCCGATATCCAGCATGCTTCCTTGACTCGCTCTTACCAGCAGAGGGCATTATAAATCCTTTGATATAAAATAGCATCACACAATGTTGAAAAGAAACACTCCCATGCTATGCTCAAAAGGTCTTAGACTAATTTTATGATGTTTTAGAATATAAGCAAAACTGATGAGAAGTTTTCAAGAGGCCAGTAAACAAATTGTGTTCTTACACTAAAATAGTTTTCCCTTCTGTAACATCTGCTGTGGTTCAGAGATCACTGAAGACTGAAATTTCTCATCTCACTTTTCCTTAACCTACTGCTCGTGGTAAGGCCTGATTCAGCGGCAGCTAAAAGCAATAAGAAGCTTCCCGTCTACTTCAACGGCCTTTGGATGAGAACCGCAGCGTGTTAACTCTTATTCCCAGAGCAGGTTCTGTATCTAAGAGCTTGAAAAAAGGAAGCAACTGAGATCTCTCAATACTTTTAAGCCTGAAGTATGTTCTTTGCTCTGAACCAGACTGAGGAGAGAATTTCTGATACCTTATACATCACACGTCAGAACACAAATCAGATCTTTGCTTGGGCTAAGCAGTAGAAAGAATGACAAAACATGAGTATTTGCCTTTAAAATCAGAGCATTGATATCAATGGAATGAATGCCTGGAATTTGAAATCTGATTTTCTCAACCTTTTCTTTATTTCCCTCCCTCA
Source organism: Limosa lapponica baueri (assembly GCA_002844005.1). Classification (NCBI taxonomy): domain Eukaryota; kingdom Metazoa; phylum Chordata; class Aves; order Charadriiformes; family Scolopacidae; genus Limosa; species Limosa lapponica. Next base: position 188,801 of record KZ506193.1, read on the forward strand.
GCCTGGCAGAGCAGCTGGCAGAAGAAGCCCTGTGTGCTGTGGCAGCCGAGCTGCAGGATGTTTGCGAGGACTATGCAGAAGCCGTGTTCACATCAGAGTTTCTGCAGCCAGCACAGTAAATGCTTTCAAATCTGCCCCATTATCAAACGCAACGTCAGCCTCAGTCTAACGGTCTTATCCGATGATCTAATTTTTCATGGTTTTTTATAAGTCCATGAGATTCTGTTCAGCAAATGAATTAAGCCCATCAAGGATTCATCTTACCTTTTAAAAAAATCATCATAATGTTTTCCTTTCCAGATTTTATTATACTGCATTTCTCAGAACCTTTCTTTTAGCCAGTGTTTCAATAGAATGAAGTAAACTGTTACAGGTAAAGTTTACATAATTTGACAGGAATACCAATCCATTTGTATACCTGTATTACTTCATTCATTTTTATGTGTGATCTTCTCACTAGAATAAAATCCTGGGAGAAGGACTGGGCACAAGCAGTGTCACAGATTTACCTGTCCTATGCCTCAGTTTTCTGCTTTAAAATGTAGAGACTCTGACTGACTGACCTCGTAAGGCAGCGATGGGTTTTCGTTTATTCTTCTCAGTAAAGTGCCCTGAATGTATCTGAGTTGTGTCGGAAGAATGAATTGTTACTTGTATTTCTAAGGCCGAGGTGGAGCAGTCCAGAGCAGAAGCCGGGTGGTTTGGTGTCAGGTGAAAGGATGTTGCCTGACCCCTGTACTCAGCACCTTTCCTGGGATGGGTTCTGTTGGGACTGTCCAAGGGGAGGATTCTCGCGGCGCGGCACTGGCTGTTCTCACAGCCTGGGCTCTTGCAATCGGCTTCTGCTGGCTTCCCAACGTCACCAGTGCATTATGCACAGACACGTGAGACCTTTCAATAGAAGCACGTGATGGTGATTTTCTCCCTTTTTTTTTCTTAAGCTAGTCTAAAATACTATAATTTTATCAGCATTTAGTGATCCAACCCACATTCTGTAGTCTTAAGAATCCCATTGACATCAAGAATAAGAAAATAAATGAACAATTGGCGTTTCTGCAATATTGAATTAACTTGTCCGTTTCAAGTGATCAATGTATTGGTTTTGGTTATGTCTGCAGCAAGCAATGAATAATAATTATTTATGCTGTATTCTAGGGAAATGCAAATTTAACCCTTGAGGTAACCCAAAACCCAATATGACAATCTATTTTCTTTGACAAATTTCGTTTCTCCAATAGTGTTCAACCTACAACAGCATAATTTTTAACCACCTAAAATTCTTTATATTTCCTCTAATTAGAACACACATTTTTAAAATAATTTTGTTTCTATTGAAGCCTGGTTTACTGTTTTGCTCGTCTTGTAATTCACACCAACTGTAATGATGTAAATGTTACTGCTGCTGTGTTATTTCTGTAATGTAAAGCACAATCTTTTTTTATTTCTAGGATTGTAGAGATAAGCCTATTCTTAAATCCAAAAGATTAAAGCCATATTGTCTCTACGTATGTGTATATATGCTTGTGAAAGTATTCAAGACATTTTATTTCTTAATAAACGACACTTGTTTCTTAGGACTGAACGTAGTTTTAATGTAAGATAACTTCATGGGAGCCCCTTTGGAATTGTTGGCACTGACACCAGGGGATCGCCCGGCAGCGTCATGAGAGCCAGACTCCGCCTGCCTCGAAGTAATGTGGTCATCTGCCAAGGTAAATACACCTTCTCCATCAAACCCCACCGTGCTGTCAGCAGTATCCTCTGACTGATGATGCCAAAGTGGACTTTTATTCTGTATGAGAATTTTGTGGCATTTGGGTGCCTTCTTGGAGCAGAAACATGAGGAGAGTGAAGGCTTGACTTCGCTCTCTTAAGTTCCTTAGAATGGACTGAAACCAAAAGATTCTGTAATGTATATTCTACACACGCCAGCTGGACAGTTGCAAGGTTTCTACCCTGAAAAATTTCCTAATTGCAGGGCTCCCTTGCCGGCGTGGTGCCGTGGGGACAGCCGTGTCCCCCCACTCGGTCACACTCATTCCCCCCGGGGGCGGCTCCTTGCCTTTGCGGGGATGCCCAGGCTGTTGGCAGGACCAGTATCCGTCGCCATCTGGCCCCGCTGAGGAGCTGTGGGACCGTGTCCCGCTGGGGCCGTCACTCCAGCCACCCCTGGGGGTCTCTCTGCTCCCGGGGCAGCCGTGCTCCCCCCAACAGACGACTGCTGTGCAGGGAGCGATGGAGCCAGGGGTGAATGTGGGGACCCTGAAAACAGGACTGTGCATTTGCATTCTACCAGCAGCTCTTGCGACTCCTGAAAACATGCAATCTACTCTGTAAATATTTAACTGTAGAAATTAAATCGGCATGCTTCTGGGAGTGAGGTAGTTATGGCAACGGTGTTTGCTCTATCACCGCCGTGGAGAGCTACTTTTTTCTACTAATGCTGGACCTAATTCAGCTTCCATTAATGTCAGTGTAAGAGCATAACTGAACTCCTTTCTTCTCTCTGGCGTGCTTTGTCTCTGGGTTACTCTGACTTTCTGCACATCCTGCTCCTCCGTGGACTGCCGGGCACCTATGGTAAATCCCTCCGGGTACCCAGAATGGGCTGGAGTCTTGTGTTCTGCTCCCTTCGCTCTCAGGGCACACATTGTCTCGGCTGTTACACCTGATGGAGTATCATAGAGTGTTTCTCTGTGTGGGCAGATTATTTTAAAATAGATGAGGTGCAATGAAAAAGGGAGGGGGTTGGAAATTGCAGTGAGCTTGACAAGGAAAACCAAGGTCTCATTAGTCTGTCCCGCCTGCTGACAGCCAAAGGGAAAACTGGGTGTTTCTAGAAACACGTGCCAACTCTTGGGCTGATTTCTTTTTCGTATTGTTGTTCATTAGATCTTGATTTAAATTGATAGAAAAGATGTACCTCAAGCTATTCAAGATGCCTCTGAAGTTTACTTCCTCATTGACATGAGAGCAGCGCTAATCAGTTATCACACAGTTACAGCAGCCTGAGTTCCTACTCTGTGATGCTCTTGTCTCGGAGCAAATGGCAGTCAGTGAAGTTATCCTGATCAAACCAAATGCAGAGCAAGAGAACAATCTGCGTTGATGAAGTCATGGGCAGAAAATGCTGATTTTTTTTTTTAAATTAAATTGCAATTCTTTTTATGCTACCACCCCCTTTGTCTTCAGGGAAGTTTTGCTCAGCCTTCTAATGAGCAGAACAAAAGCTTGAGACATCTTTTGCATCTGCCTGATAGAAATTAAGCAATCCCAAATTTCTGCAGGCTTTAACCTCTCTTGGGAATCTGAGTCTCATTTATTTATTGCACTGATTTATTTTTTTATCTTTGGCTATTCTTTTCCTTCTGTGAGTCAAACATGAGAACAGCAACGTGATAAAGGTTCCTGTCTGGGGAGTCGGTCTGTAGCTGTTCCAGTGGAGTCTCGGCAGGACAAGCTCCTGCAATTTCAGTTGGAGTTTAGTGCGCAGCAATTGTCAGGATTTGGTCTCTAGTTTGGGGCAATCTGCAGAGAACCTGGTCTTTGTATTGGCAGTTCTGTGGGTTACACCGGTGCCAGCAGCTGAGTGGAAGCTCGCTTGCAGTCAAGGAGTTTTCACTAGAAATTTCATTCCTCTCTGAGGCTTGTAAATGTGGCTGAAATTCAAAGGAAAGATTACACTCTCTATAACATCTGGGAATTCTTGGGAAAAGAAGTTAATTCTGAATATGAAACTACATGGCACCAACTAAACTAAAAGTAAGGCTGCTGCTGCCTTCCCCCCACCCTCTGGCTTTCCTCTCCTGTTGCTGCGCCCAGTCGGAGTGCTTGGGCTGAGTTAAAACCAGCCAAACAACCGGGTGAGCGGGAAGGAGATAGAGAACAAGTAAACTTCTTTAAAGGAAAAGAAAGAACAGAGTGGTTGCTTCTGTTGTCAAGACTTCAGCGTGGATTTCTGACCACCTCAGGAGCACATGCTTAATGATGATTTTATCAGCAGGAGGGGGCACCACTGGTGTCAGTTATTAATAAACCTCTTAAAAATGCACATGCTGACTCTCCTTCTTTCTTCTTACTCTTCCTTTTTTTAACTCTCTTTAGCAGTTTCTGTCCCTTTTTGAGCTGGCACGGAACAAAAAGTCCCCAGTATTACTGAAACATAAATAGTATTGTTCAAATGGACCCAAACTGAGATGCTCAAGGGAGATCAAGCTGGGCTATTCCACACAGACAGCTCCTTCAGCGGGCTCTTCCCTGCTCAAAGCAGAACCAGCTGTAGAAGATGAAGGCTGCCCAGAGAATAACACCACCTGTCAAAGAGACTTCAGCAACCAGCACATTTGTTCTCTTTCTGAAAGGCCTGGATTTTGCCTGCAGGCACAGAGCTCCTGGGGCTGGGGGGGGAGTCCGTGACACGTTGTGCCGCATAGGCCCTCCTCAGAAGGGTCCAGCATCGTGACCAAAGACCAGCAGAGGCCTGACCCCTGGCCCAAAACTGCGTCAGTGCTGTGGGAAAGAGGCAAAGGATTTATTTTGCCTTGTATATGTTTAGTCCTGGGGGCAATGTGACAACGACCCTTCGGGCAGTGAGTTATGCAGAAGCAGAACAAGCGGAAGAGGCAAATCTCTCTCCACTATAACCTTGCTGCCAGGTGGAATCTTCCCCAAAACATCTGAAAACCATAAATGTCTGCTTAATGTGCCTGGCTTGTGCCGAAAGGTAGGATGAATTGGTTTGTGGCAAGGGAGCAGGGAAAAAAAATAGCTGCAGTCCAGTAATGCTCTTTGAAAGGTCACCAAGTGCTAGGGCTCCAGGATGAAGACTCGGTGTCAAAAACTTAGCGAAATCCCCTTTGTCAGAGAAAGGGAAAGGCTGACTGTGACCTGGAGTAGCTGAGCTTGAAGGGCCATGAAGGAGTTTGAAAATGGCAGCCTGGGAAGCATGGTTTCTGTATGCTTGACAGTATTCCTCCCTGTGCACTACACAGGTGGCTCCACAGTCTTCCCTTAGGTGGTACTGGTAAATGAGGACCATGGGTGCCACGAAGAGAAAATGTTCTGTAGGTAAGTTACTAGTCTGAGGCAGGGGCTGTAGAGTGACATTGAACATCAGGATGAAGACTTCTCTAACAAGAGGTTATTAATAGCAGTGGGGAGATGGGAGGTGGTGCACAGTGGCCTTGCAGGGCATCTCCACTTGTGATGACCAACCTGCTCTTCTGCACTATTCCCATGGCGTGCCCTCCAGGCAGCAGCTCTCAGCAAAGCTGAGCCAGGGGAGGATCCATCTGTTGAACAGAAATTGTGTGAGCTGAACAAAGCTACACACACATGTGGAGCAAAGCTTGCTGAAGTCTGCCAGGTGCCCACGGAGCAATTGCAGGTCTCCAGAGCACCAAGTAGCATTGGCTTTCCAAGGCAGTGTCAGTGTTTTTTGATTTGGGTAATAAATATTTTTGCTTTTCCGTTTTGACAGATGTTTAGGAAAGTGGATAGGTTTGTATGCCCAAGGTCAGTATGTTTTTGCTTTATTTGGAAACACTCTAACAATGGAAAAAATTTTATTTTTTTTTTAAATTTTCTTAATAGCACTGTGGTGGCTTTTTCTGAGACAGTAACCTGACTGGATCCGATCCATCTCAGCAGGGTTGAAGGGCACATATCACTTCTTCAATGCACACCTTCTTACCACATCGAAGCAGCTAAATCCTGTCACTGCTGGCACTAGAGCTCTTGCTGGTAATATCTTCAGAGGAAGTTGAGATGCAGTGAAAACACAGGCACTCAGCTGGATTACTGCATTAATCTGTTTAAATAGACCCTTGAGACAAGCTACTTTACAAATTAGAGCATCCTTAGCCAGAGTTCTGCCACTCAGGTGTCAGCTTTGTCCAATTCCCCCCAGTCTGTGACTTCCAGGGAAGTTTCTAATTAATGTTGAGATTTTTCCCTCTCCTTTTTTACAGCATTCTGTGACTTTGCCTACTAGTAGAGACTTTTTTATTTTTATTCCTCTTACTAGAGACAAAGTGGGTACTGAAACAGCCAGTGCCCACTGTGCGGTCTCACTCTGTGTAGAGCAGGACGGTGATAATTGTCTGTTGACGGGAAGCTGTGAACGCCTGAGGAGGCCGTTTCCTCAACACATGAAGTGAAGCTCAGGTACCTGCTAAAGAGGGGAGAAGCTGGCAGTTTGGGAGTTATAGTAGGTGAGTCTGGCTTGCTTCAAGAGAAACCATTACTGGAAATATTAATAGATCTAGGATTGTATCACAGGCGAGGAAATGCACCACCTGCCTCTCTTTACAGCTCAGGGAAATGAAGGGCTGTGCGCGGAGTCGCCCAGCGCATGCAAGCAGCTGCCAAGTCAGTCCCTTGGCTCAGTCTGGGCTTTTCTGGGTTGATGGGTAGAAAAATATGAGTTGGGGGGCTTCCCTTCCCTCCCCCCATACATCTTTTTGTGAGTTGGTTCTGAATAACTTGTGTACCAGCAGAAACCAAGGTGCAAGTCCTGGGGTAAAAATGCTTTTTTAGGAGCATTGTGCATTTCCTATTCCGCTATGATGGGATTTTCCAAACTGTTAACTCTCTAAACATAGTATAAAGAAACGTGTGTGCTATTTTCAAAGTGCAATGGATGTTTCTAGCTGACAGTCGCACTTGGTTATTGACTGCAATATACCTATAGTAGTGGAGAGCTACAGCAGTCACTCCCTCGCCTCCTGCAGACACTTTGCAGCTTCAGATAAGCTGTGTGATACCGCAGCTACGGCTGTTGGTACCTGTCAGTGACAGTTCAATGCCAGCCTCGCTGTGCCATGCTGAGTTTCTCAGCTGCAACGGTCTCATATCCATTGAGGACAGGTCTAACTTCAGTCCAAGTGATGTGGGTGGCACGGCAGGATGGGATGAAAGTCTCCATCCTGCCGAATCGGGTAGCTACAGCTTCAGCTGCCCTTCCCTCCCTGATTCCTCACCTGCCTCGCAGTGCGGGTTTCCCTGTCGGCAGGCCCGGCAGGGAGTGATGGGCTGTGATCCCGCGGCGGAGCTCGGCCACCTCGCAGTGTGGCTCCAGCAGTGGGACGAGCTGCTGAGATCGGGCTGTGCCCAAGAAAGCCAGTGGAAATGGAGGTTGGGTCTGTCTGTGCAAAGAGCTGCTGCTGCTGCAGAATGGGAATGCTTCATAGATGCTTCGAAAAATCCCGGTATCACACTCTTTCCCTTGGCATTTCAGTAAGGAAAGAGATGACTAAAAATAGCCTAAAGCATCCAGCAAGCTGTGCTGTCTGATTACTCCTTTAGCGTTTAATTTTTGTTCTTCTGAATGTATCCAGTTGTTGTTGTTTGTGGGTTTTTTGGTTTTGTTTTTGTTTTTTTCAAATACCCAGTTCCTTATTTAGTAAAAAAAGATGGGTTTAGGATCAAGCTGATATTCATCAGCAAATCTTCTTGCATTTATCACAGTCCTTTCTCCTGCTGATCTTTCCTACCATTCTGCTCTGCCATGGACCAGCAATCCGGCTCTGGGAAGAAGGCTTCCTAGCAACGCCTTAAGCTGCTATAACAATATTTTAGAAAAAACAGGCTTCCTTTATGAAAAATAACATTGGGAAACTGATAGACTTTTCCATATGGAAAGAATAGATGCCCTGTGCTTACCCACCCTGCAATTTTATCACCATCTTCCTCTTTTTTCAGTGGAAAAATCAGAAAGGGCTCAATAAAGCAGAGTGAGTGTCAGTAATATTGGAGACTGGAGAGTCCGGGTTATTCTTTAACAGTGGGTTAGGATGGGGAGGCCAGAGAGGACAAAACCTGAGCTATTCTATATTGAAAGAATGAGATACCTAATCAGAAAGATTATAGTATGAGCAAACCAGTATGTAGCCATGGCAGGTTTCAGCTTTTGTTTTTAATTGGTAGATGCTGATTAACTTAGGCTTTCCTGGGACGTTCGCAGCAAACTACATAAAAATTGTACATTTAGGTTTGCTTGCTTCTTTCTCCTTTCCCTTTCAATGTGGTGTTTTGTCACTGTCCTGTCCTGATTTTCGAGAGTGGAAAGCTTGGCAAACGTAACCCATATTCTAGCATTTTGAAAATTAAGACATTGTCCTCCTTTTTCAGCTTCCTCCCCTCCCCATGTCAAAACTTGACAAAAAGAGCTCCCACTTGCCCTAAAGTAACAGCATAAAAATCTACAGCTGCTACAATTTCATACTATTCCTTTAAGTTTCCATTCATGAATTTCTTAACGTTTGGGTTTTTATAATCTGTGGAACTGGTCTTCTGAAAATTGCTAGTATCGCTGACCTTGGTGTGCTATTTAGAGTGGACAGGGGGAATTGCTTTTTCAAAGTAACTCTGCAGCACTACCGGGTATAAGAAGTCATGACTATATGGGCATATTTGAATGTGGGAGCTTTCCTGTAGGGTCTGGAGCACATCGTCCACGTGCTCTCATTTTACCCAAGGAGTTTTGTGAGCTGTCTTCCATCTGGAACTGGAAGCTCTTTGCCTTGTGCTCAACAAATCTCTCCCTTTTATTAAAGAATTGGTAACAGTGCAGGGAAAACAGACAGTCTTGATTAAAGTAGTGATTCTGCAGTGTGGTAACAAATACTAGATATAAAGTAATTACTTATGAAATCCTGCTTCATTCCTGTGATTTTAATTCTTATCAGCTTTCTTTCCATCTGCTTTTACACCTTGTGCTTTCCTCCTCATGTAGCTGGAGAGCACTGGAGTTAAAACAGCAAGTACCAGTTTTCCTTGCCTGCATTTAAGAAGGCCTCAGCCCTGACATTATTGATCAGTACCAGTCTGCTCCAGCTCTGACAGACTTTTAATTAAGTAGGCTCTGGCTATTGAGAAGACTTGAGGAAGGAGCATCTTTCAGTTCAGGGCCGATGAAGAAGCAACGTGAGGGGTTTGACTGGCTCAGAACTGAGCCTCCCTCAGCTGTTGCTTCTGCAGCTATTGACAGCCATCCTGGCCATTAGACCCTGCCTCTCTGCAGAGCGAGACCTGGGATATCGGTAGGAAAATTTTCATTGCCAGGCATTTGTCTGGGTGCCTTGTGTCTGTTGTGGACTTCTTACAGCCACACATCCAGCTCCAGCTGCAAAGCTGAGTAATCCTGGTGTCCGTCCCTTAGTAATAAGGGCTGTGCAGGGCCTTTCTGGTGTCGGGGATTAACTAGAGCTGGCAGCAAGCCGGCAACACCGCAGCCCCCCCCAGCCACGTACCCTCCTGCGAGACAGTTCCCTGTACCTGGAGTACCACAAAGCCTTTGTTGAGACCAGTTGCCCACCCATTGCCGTCTTCTGTTATGCCTCTGCAGATTATGATTTTGTTCCCTTTGTTTTTTTGGCAGAATGCTCTCCTATGAAGTGCTGGGCTCTGACATATCCTGTCTCTCTTTTATTTTGGCTGTGCGTGACATGTAAACAGTGCGGAGAGGCCTCTCAAACTATTTGAAGTTACGTTGCCAAGAGTTGCCATCTCAAGGCTTGTTCTTGGATCCTGGACAGCTTCTCTGGCTGTTTCACTGGCAAGAGCAGCCACAAAGCAGGTGTATCTGCTGCCAGAGAATTTCTCAGTCCTTCCAAGTAAAACAGCGTAGTGCAACCCATGTCTCGTGGGTGGCTGACGTGCAACACTTGGCTGTGAGCTGCTCTGCTGCCTGCTGTTTCCTCTGACTCAATATGGTGTCTGCTCCTTAGGGCTGCCTCTCAAATTCTGTGGTGACTCCAAGGAGGATGTAAGAACTGAGATTAAAGGGTTCTCCTGACCTTCACTGCACCCTCCTCATCAGCTGCTTTCCTTGAGTCCCACACTGCTGTATCAATGAAATCCCAGAAATGCTGATGGAACTGCACTCAACGTCACCCTTCTTGAAATAAGCAATTATCTTCTGACTTTGGACAAACAATGTTGGCTCTGCCAATATAGTTCAGAGTTCTCAGCACAGGAAGGACACGGAGCTGTTGGAGCAGGGCCAGAGGAGGCCACGGAGATGCTGGGAGGGCTGGAGCCCCTCTGCTGTGAGGACAGGCTGAGAGAGATGGGAGGGTTCAGCCTGGAGAAGGCTCTGGGGAGACCTTAGAGCCCCTTCCAGTCCCTCAAGGGGCTCCAGGAAGGCTGGGGAGGGACTCTTGATCAGGGAGGGGAGCCACAGGATGAGGGGGAAGGGTTTGACACTGAAAGAGGGGAGATTGAGCTGAGATCTGGAGAAGAACTTCTTTGCTGGGAGGGTGGTGAGACCCTGGCCCAGGTTG
>KZ506193.1:200458-244593 GCA_002844005.1 Limosa lapponica baueri
CCCTGTCCTCGGCCGGCGAGGCTTCGGCGCGCCCCCGCCCACCGGCGGCCTGGCGGGCAGCCCCGGCCCCGCGTCCGCCTACCCCCCGGAGCGGTAAACGCAAACTTGCGTGAACGAGACGCGGGTGCGTTCGCCTCCCCGTCTTGTCCCGGCAGGGTCCGCTGTGCCTTCGGCGCCCGCCTCGGCCGGTGCTCGGGGTCGCGGGTCCGGCCCCGGTCGCCGCTGCCCGGGCACCTCCCGGTGCGGGGCCGGGGAGGGTCTCCGCAGCGCGGGGGAGCTCTGCGGCTGCCGCCCTGCGCAGCCGGTGCTCGCTGCCGCCTGCCGGGAGCAACGGGCTGGGACGCGGCGGCCGTGGGCTGCTCTGGGAGCGGCAGAGGCGTGTTGGCGGGTCGGGACCCGCTGAGGGGAGCCGGCCGGTGCGGTCTCTCCCGCCCCTTGCGGGTTCGCGTTTTAACGGCTGCTTCCCCCGGCGCCGGAGCGACGTGGAGTCGGGGGGCCGCGGCCAGGGGGTGCTCGGCGGCAGAGCCCCGGTGGCCCGCAGCGGGTGGCACACAGTCCGTGTGCGGGAACGGCCGGTGCCAGAACTGACGTTGGGCTCCGGCGGCTGCGGGAGGGGTTTTCCCGCGGCTTTTGGAGGGGAAGGCCTAACCCCGCTGTGACCGAGCGGCTGCCGGGCTGTGTGTGACACTCGCCTGGCGCGTGGTGCCAGCTCTTGGCACAGCTATACAGCACCATAGTAATGGTAAGGCCAAACCCAAAGGTTTTGCCCAGCAGTGTTTATTATTTTTTTTTATTATTTCCCCCAAATACACCCAGAGACATAGCGCTCAGGAACATGAAAGCATCAGTAATTTTAGAAGATGCAAATACAGTATTGAACTAAATGGTTGTTTTCCATCTTTGGAAGATGAAGAAATAATCAAATGGGGAAAAAGTCTCATTATTTTTTCTTTGGCATTGTTTTGCAGTCCGTTTAACTGTGATAGGAAAATAAGTACGCAATGTATTCCCTTTCAGGGTCCTTGAGCAATGTAATAGCTTGCTGTTCAAACCCAACTTTGCACGGGAATTTTAGAGGATGCTACTTCCCTTGGATGTGATTCCACTCACTTTGGTAGACAAAATACGACTTTTGCTGCCAGCTTTACAGTGTTGTCACTACTACTTACTGAAAAGCAAGAACTGACCATTCACAAAGGAGCTCTGGCAGAACCCGTCTAGGTTAGGAGCAGGGGAAATGTGGTGCTTTTATAAATTGAGCCTACTGAGTTTACCAAAGTGAGCTGGAATGAGCAGAACTATAGAAATGTTGTGGCTGTTTTGCTTGCCTTGCAGCCTCTGCCAGTGCTGTAACCTTATCACAAATACAAAGACCATCATTCTAGTAGCCATGAATTCTGCTGCCTGGTCACTGTTGAAAGACGTGTGTGTTTATAAAGGGCTTTTAGAGGCAGTCGACTTGACTCATTTGAGTAACCAGATCTCACCTAGTGGGTTCTAGATTTTAAGCCCCTGGAGTAGTCCCCGCGCAGAAATGCTTGGACATTTGCAGGACTGTAGGTTGCAAAATCACGTAGCGGCAACTGTACATCGCTACCTGACATATCCCTGTGGGGGTGGTGTGGTATCTGCTCTTCATCACCTACTTCATTTTTTAACAGGCAGCAGTGACTCAAAAATGCCAGATCTCCTCAGAAAGCCTAAATCTCTGCACTGTGAAAGTAGAGTCTTTCAGATGTGATGCAGGCAGCCCACCTACAGTCGTTGCAGGAAAAGGTTAGAGAATATTCATATCTTCTCTGGTTTTGGGGAGTGAATTTGGAGGAGGTGATGATACTGCTGAGAGGGAGGGTGAAGTTAATTTCTGCTGTGGGGAAACTGGCATCTGAAGCATCAAGAAACGGCTTCTACAGGAAAGCTTGATCTGGGATTTGGAGTCTGAAGAGCCATGCTAAACCTCCTCTCTCTCTTCCTTCATCTCACCAGTAATCCCATAATGTGCAAGACTGAAAACGTCACTGGTACCTTAAAATAGGGGCTTAAAGGCCGGCATGGCTTAGTTTCTTGATTTGTTTCCTGTACTCAATAAGCAAATATATGCCTGTCCTTACCATCTGCTGCAAAACTGCCAGTTGAAGGATATACAAAGTAGGTAACCAAGGACTTGTTGCTGAATTGCTGAGACGAATGGCACCGAGTGAGGGATGGGAGAGAGGAGTTGGTTATATTGGATACTTCTGACCACAGTGGTATATGGACTGTTCCTTCAGTTAGCTCTTTCACTTGACTTCTTGATAAGGGAAGCTGCATTTTGTGTGGACTTCCTTCTGCCTTTAACTATGTCTCTGGCTTTGTCAGCTGTGCTCTTTGCTCTCCTTTTGATTTTTATTTAGGGACTGATGCAGCCACAATGAGAATAAAGGGAGCTCCTGACTCTTTCCCCTTTCTAGCCTTTCCTGGTACCTGCTTGATGTTGCTGACTGTGTTCAAGCTGCTTCTCCTTTACACTTCCACTTACAAGCTTCTTTCTTTCCAAAACTGACCACTTTATTCTTCCCTTTGTGCTTCTCTTCACCTCTCAATTTTTTTCTTTGTACCTGTCAACCCTTTTCCCACCTCTTGGAAATCCCGTCTCAGTACACTGCCTCCGTCAGCCCAGGACGGCTCTCAGAGGGGGTATTGTTAACATCTCTTCTCTGGGCTGCAGCTTCTCTGATAAACGTAGTGACTTTGTTGACTCTGAGACCGTGCCTGCTTTATTGCCTTTTCAGGATTACCTTTTTTCTCCTTTTCTCCCACTTACATGCTCCTGATTTCTTGCCTTTCATCTTGCTGCCTCTTAAACCAGGAACTTTCTCCTAGTGCTTGTTCTTAAAGCTCCCACTTCTGTCTCTTTTAATTCTTCCTCTTCTGTCCTCTTTCTGAAGTGCAGCAATGCTTCCAAGTCTGGAATTCACAGGACTGTAGGTGTACACAGATTTCCTCAGGGCAGGACTCGGCCTGTAGGGTACTGCAGGTTCAGGAATGGAAGGTACGAGTTGATGATCTGGCAGCTTGCTGCCAACAGTAAGAGAAGTCTTGTGTGTTTCCTCCTCTTTCCTATGCCAGCTCCCAGGCTTCCCCAGCACTTCTGCAGTCTAGTTCTGGGAACCAAACAAGTGGAAAACTCTTTGTTATCTTAAATTTTTAGAAAGTTTGTTTTCTGCTGGTTTCACAGTCTTTACCAGCTCAGCTGCAGGGCCAGGTGACGGCCCTCCCTGGTGGGAAGGAGGAAACAGGATCACATCCCTTATAAGCAGCTACGGTTAGGTTGGTGGGACGCCTCCCACTCCTGCATTTGCCTCTCCTCTCTGCTCCCTGCTTTTCTCCCCCTCTCCCTTGGTCTCCCACTCTTTTATTCTCTTCCCCCTCTCTCCTTTGGGGCTCCCCCTTCCCCACTCTGGCTCCCTGTCTTCCCCTGGCCTTGCACGCTCTTCCACCAGCCTCCAGCTGTCTCCCCATCAGCCCACCCCTTCCTCTCAGTCTCAGCCTCCACCTCTCTCATCATGTTCTCTTGTTTATTTTCCTCCTTCTCTCCTCCACCTGTCTGGCCTCCCACGTCCCCCTCTGAGCGCTCTCCCCGTTGGCCTTCCACTTTTTTCTTCCCTTCCCCTTGTTTTTGTGTGCTCTCTCCAACCTCCCTCTCACCTCTGCTTTTATTTTTCTCCCCCTCTGGCCTCCTCTTGTCCTCTTCAGCCTCACACTTTATAGGCCTCCCGTTCCCCCCCAGTCCCTTCCACTCGCATTGGATTTCATTGCAATTTCAGCTGATTTCATTTCAGTTCCGCTCTCTGATGCAGATTCATAATGTGACTTTGGATGAGTTCTGTGTGGCCCAGCTGACAGTAACGGCGTGTACGGTCCTTTTCTGGTGGCCAGTGCTCGGGTGAGGGCTTACTCTGAGCATACTTCAGTTTTCGCTCTGCAATAATTAGAGGGAGGATCAGAAGCTCCCTCTGTCTTGCCCGAGCTCCTGAGTCTGAGGAGTGCTTCCAGTAGTTAACTCACATCTTTTTAAAGTACATCTTCAGTTTTACATTTGCCAAAGAAGAAGTAAAACATAACTAGAAAATAACAGTGGGTAATTTTGGCCTCCGGTTAGTCTTCACTGCGTAGTCATTAGGTAACACTGTGTGGGTAGCTCAGTTAAATCACTTAATGGGTAGGCAGAAAGCATCTGAAACCAGCAGAACAGAAAGAAGTATTATTATGCAACAACAGTCAATGGCACCAGCAAAGGTCATTCCTTCTACCCAGCACCTCTTTCCAAATGGAAAAATGACTTGTACTTTTTAAATTTTATTAGGAAAACCTTCCCTGAATTCAAAATGGTCACAGTTCTAAAACAAGTTTTGACAAGTGGAAATGTTTTAATCTGTGCAACAGAGTTTATTTTTGATTATTTTTTTTTTTATTGAGAGTAAGTCAACCTTCAATGCTTTGCTATGTAAAAGACTGAGTTTTCAGTAGCTATGGGAACATGGCGTGCTATTTTGTCTCTGCTAACTGGGTTGCTGTGGTAGTAGTATTTGGGAGTACTTTTTTATGGTCTCCCATCCGTGACACATGCTTGTGTTGAGGCTGGGTCGGCAAACGCTTATTAGCAAGCAAAGGGTGTAGCAAACTGCTGGGGCTGCTGCAAAGCTCTACATCTGTGATAGTATGACAGTGACGTCAATGGCATTGAATTAGTTTTTCAGGAAAGCCCACTGCTGTGATCGCGTCCAATGGTAGCTGCTGTTCTTATCCCAGCCTGCGGGAGGGCATCCTTCTGCAGGGTCAGGTACAGGCACGCCTCAACCTGGGAGCTCTGCTGGGCCTTGTTCATTAGTGACACTGGTTCATTAGTGACACTGCTGGTGCACAAGGGGCTGCTGTGTCTGGCATTCAGGTCCGCCTGCTTTCTTTCCATCTATCCTGTTTGCCTGACGAGTTAACCATTGATTCATGCCTTGTTAAGGAGAGGAAATCCTTTAGGAGATGCTGGGGTGATTCTTAAACTGACACTTCTGGACTGTGCCCCTCACAAACGTGGTTTGGGTATAAAATCACTGCTATTTGATTCCCAAAGTGTTTGTGCTGACCCTGCTGGTGAAGTTCTGCTGCAAACAGCAATGGCTTGTGTCACAGTTTTCTTTTTCAGTTGCAGTCGGTGTTTGTAAAAAGCTTATTCAAGCTGAGGAGCAGGCTGAGCCAGTGAGGAAGGGTAACGTGGCCGTGGTTTCACAGCAGGGCTAGGCTTCTTCCCTGGGGCATTTGTAAAATGGCTTTTCAACCCATTAGATCCAGTGGCAGAGCCCTGTATCTTGGTCAAGTGTGCTGTCCACTAGAGGACATCATTTCTGCAGGCAAACAAACGTTCCTTCCATCTGCGTGCGTGGTGCTGCAAGGTGGCTCTGCTCTTGCCTTCTCCCCGCTGTTTCTGTGGCTGTGCACCCAGGCAGCCCCAGCCAGCTCCCTCTGAGATAGGTGAGTGTAGCCACCTGCAGCGCTGTGCAGAAGAAAACAGCTTCAGTAGGAAACGTTGCTTCTGCTTCTCCTAGAAGAAAAGCACCTGTGCATTTCTGTGAACTCTCCTTCTGGCACTTGGAGATGTTCCCTGTGTGTCCTGTTGTCTGTCTGTCGAGCTGCCTCATGCCTGTGGGAACTACTGCGTGTGCTTCTGCTTCAACTGCTGTGACTGGCAAAGCAGTGATGTACTGGGTTTCCGTTAAAGGAATTACATTTTTACATGGTTTCCCCTTCTGTCCTCGGAAATTGTGATACTGAACAACTGAGATAAAATGTAAGTTGCTGCCCTGCTTGCAAAAAAAACCCCGCTGAAATCTGCCTGCTAAGAATCAGTCAACAAATCTGATAAAGTTTGCTGACATAGAAGCATCAAGTGTCATTACTGAGGAGTTAGCCTGTATTTTGAAGTGTGGCTGGTCTTTCTGTTCTCTGAAACAAAATAATAAAATAAAATATGCAGCAGTTGACACTGTAAATCAAATCAGTGAGTCCAGGCAATGCCAGTGTTTAATGCAATCAAGAAATGTTAATAGAGTCCTATTAAGGTGGCTAATGCTAATCTGTTGGCACAGAAGGAAGCAGACTCAGTAAGACTAATGTATGAGGGCGATGCAATGCAGCCCAGCCAGCAAATAAACGTAGATGTGGAGAACTGCTGCAGTGAGCTTACGCAGACTTGTGCTCCTGACTGGGGCTGTTTAAACCGCTTCTAAATCTAGAAGCGTTCCCAGTACAGTACAATAAAACTGATGTTCCCAAGGGCTTTTCTTGTAGCCAGAATTTATGCCTGGAGATTCGTGACGCTTTTCCCTGCCCTCCCTTCACAGTCTGCATCCAACACCAAGGTCACTGGAAGTGTGAGCTTTCTTTGTGGGGCCAGCGCTGTTACTGATTTCTAGCCAGGCTAGTGGCAGTTCTTCTCAAGGGAGTTGCTGTTTTCTTCTTATGAAGTCTTTACAATTTCATATTTATATAGCCTTCTCCCTTCCTTCCTTCCCAGCAAATTCTGGTGGCTAAAATAGAAGGCTTTTTATTCTGGCAAAAAAGCAACAATACCTGCAAGGCCTTTTAGGCTCTTATTCAGGCGGAAGTTCCTTCAACTTTACGTTATTCATCGTACTTAATCCAGATTAAGTAACACTAGAATGGTGTTGGTTATGGAGGTGCTCATGGTCTTTTGAATCCTAAAATGATGAGTAACAGGGCATGAAGTGGAATTACATGGTTTCACTCCATATGCACTGAGACTATCTACATATTTCTTTTAACCTGAGTTTACCCCAGGGGTTTTCCTGTGAAGTGATGCTGTAGCCAGATTTCTGAATCATTGTTTAAACACCTGAATGAATGTCCAGATTTATTTACAGGAGGCTGATACAGGGCTATGACATCATTACGGTTGCTGAGCTTGGAGGCAGACACTTAAACTCATTTGATATGCTGACTTCACCTGTCCAAATGGATCCCTGCTGAGATAACTGTTGACCCCAGTGAAGCTGTGCCAGAAGGCAGATCTGGTGCAGTTAGCCTCATTGAATGCTGCAGGTATTTGCCTTAGTCTTATGTGGATAATAAGTAGTTGGAAAGGGCAGAACACTGGAGCGGAGAGGAGTTGCAGTTTTTTCTCGCTACATTTGCAAGGCCTAAGTCTACACATGTATTTACTTTACTGTTTAAAGGTGAGACTTCTACCAGGATTTTGGTTATGAAGACAAATCTCACCACGGTGTCTCTAGGACGCTTCCTTCATGTCACAAGGTTTCTGATCCGCACGCTTGCAAACACCGGTGTGCACACAATTGTCCGACTTGGCTTTATTGGTTCTTATTTTGGTCTGGAAACAGCTCAGGGTGAGGATCTTCTTTTTCTCTTTTTCTCAAAATGGGTAAAAATTTATCTGTATTTTTAAGGGAACTGGGAATATAGGAAAAGTGTTGGCTGTTACAGTCTTTAAACAGTGCTCTACTGGATCAATGAATCATAGCAAACGAATGATAATCATAATGAGGAATGAGTCTTCAATGAATCACGCATTCACCTGATACAGTAAGCATAATTGAGAGTTTTTCAAGTGGATGTGTGACAAAAAAAAGTACAGTACCAAATGTGATCCTAGTGCCTGATGGTGTATTGTGGGGGGGCTTTTGCAGTGGTATTTTTTAACAAACAATTTAAATATGCACATTACTGTGTTAAGTAAAAGCTTGCAATGACTCTTCCATATTGGCCATGATAGTTTAAAAAATTGCAACCTTTAAAAACATTGTATATTGTTACAGAGGTTTTCTTAAACAGAAATAAAAAGAGGTAAAAAAAAAGGTGAAAATGTGAAATGAACACTTATTAGTACCACTGCTTCAGTCAGAAGAATCATACTTTTTTAAGCTTTTGTTTAGCATTCTGTCTCTCGTAAGACTGTCAAACGTGGCTTCAGTAGGAAAGAGTTTTTTGCATGCTGTGGGGATTTAAATGCAGTCAACTGTGTTCTGTAATTACTGTTAGTGGGCTGGCCTTGGGAAGTCATGTATCATTGACGTCTATCTTCTTGGGGTATTTTGTGCTCCAAATCTGAGTTTGACAGCCAAAATGTCAAGTAATGAATACAGTCCTTAAAAAAATAAGTTTTATACCAAGACTGAGTTTATTTGGATTTCATCTGTTGTTCTCTTAAGACTTATATAATTTTTTTGCAAGAGTTCTTTGTTCCCTCCAGTCAAATGCAGATCAGATTATTTTCATAATCCATCTGAATGAATCCATCTGGAATGAAACATTGGTTTTTATTTATTTATTTTTAAATTTTTAAACATTTTTTTGGTGCCAGACTTCCTTGATAAATAGCTTAAATTCTGAATCCTTTAATTCTAAATTCTAGTTCAATTCTGGTATGCAGAAGTGGAGCACAGTCATAAATGTCTTGATCTGAATGAATTTTTATTTGATTGAGAAAACCATGCTGAAAATGCCCTTGTTATCAGGTACAAATCAGTGAATCATCCGGATGCTTAAACTACCTTACTCTTCAGTGATTTTTGTAGTGGTTTTGATGCTATTTGCTGTCTTTGTGATAGTAACGTCTCAAAATCTGTTAGGTAAAAACAAAGAGTAGCAGACAGCTTCTTCCCAGCAGAAGAGTTTGTCTTCGGCAGGGGCACCAAATGAAAACAGAGGTGAGAAAGCAAATACCACGAAATGGGAGGAACTGGTCTGCGTATTGCAGGTGTTGGATTAACCTGTTAACTGTGGATTTTGCAAGGGGATGAGATACCAGGAAAGGCAGAGAAGAAAAGGAAGGAAGAATGAGTGGCTCCTTCTGGTTTAAATCTTAAGCTTTTACTGCAGAACCATGGAAGCCCAAGACCACGTTGAATGGGACTTCACCAATCCATGGAAAACATAGCTGACCGATGTAACAAAAATTGGAGAATCTTTAAAATCACGATAAGTCAAATCCTGAAAATAATTATCCAAAATGCCAGATACTTGTTTCTTCTGGTTTGTTTGCGTTTGTTTGTTCTTTTTCCCAGCATTTGCTGGCTTTGGATACCTGCATGTGTGGTGCCTGACGAGAGGTATACAGTTATATGGCTATAAAAAGTGCAGAGAAACTAACTTCTAAAAGTCAGGTCCCTAAATGTCTTGTCAAAACAAATCATCTGCTGCCGTAAGAGGACATTTTTTGTTGGGGCATTTTTGTTTGTTTGTTTCTGCAAGTGTAGCCCTCTGGCTTCTTGTGGAGTCACTGAATGCTCAAAATATATGAAAATCAAACTCCTCAGTTTTTAGCCTTAGAAGAACTAGCATCAGTACAGACATCTGGTCTGGAAAATCTGAGCAGAATTTTCTCAGTGTGAAATTTATGTTCAGTATGGGGTTGTCTGCATCTACAGGACCCCAAAAGGCGTTAACTCTGTGTTACCAATGAAATCTGTCTGTCTTAGTTTGACTATTCCTGTGGTTTAATAAACATCCACAGAAATGCAGCTTCAGTCACAGATACTTGATGGACCAGAGTCTCTGAGCGGGGAGCTGCTTTCTTGCTGAGGGGCAATCTGAACACTCTTGAGATGTTCGAGGTGGTCCTTTGCCTTCTCGTCATTCTCTGTGTCTCACACTTGTTCTCGTGTTCTGTGGACCTGTCTCTCTTTTATAGGTTCCTCATAAATTTCCTAGTTTACTGCCTTGTTTCTGTCTGCTCATAGATCTGAACAGCTGTGATCAGGAAATCTAATACTCTACATAAGCTGAGAAAGAGTAGTTTACTCAAGAATTTTTATTCTAAGAGTAATAATATTATATTTTGGTTTTCAAAGCATCTCCATAGGTGAGGCAGATTATTCCTTCCTTCTGCTCTTTTGTAGTGTATGAGCTCTTATCTGAAGACCGAATTTTGCAAATTCTCTCTTTCCCATCTGTCACTCTGGCTTTTTTGTGGTGCTTCCCATTCTCATGCTTTGAAATTTTGGAATTCCTGCTCTTTAAAGTATTGACTTTTCTTCATTAGAAGTTCAGAAATATGTTCTTTCTGGCACTATTTTGACAGCTATAGTGATAAGTTTTAGGATATTTATATTTGAATGGAGAAACAGCAAGGTGTTGTTTGGTAAGGAATAATTCAGTTTGCTATCCCCTATCATTAGTAGAAGGTTCCAGAAATCTGTAACAATTACTGTAATGATCTGTATGCATCCTCTGTTAGCTGCCAAACACCACTGGACACATTCCCAATAACACAGTACTCTTGTAATTAATACTGACTCCTTAATAACAAATTATTTTTAATGGTTTGGGGGTTGGGTTTGTTTTTTTTTTAAGCTATTAAAATGCTGTTAACTGATTATTATTTTTACTCTCTTCTTGGCCAGCTAAAATCTGCTTCCTCCTGCCACCTTTCATTTATATTTCTGATTAGTTCAGCTATAGATGAAGTAAAAGTAGAGCAAAAGGCTGTGACCTAGTGGCATGTTTCCCCCAGCATAATGTAGAGGGGTGCTTCCTCTGGTTGAGTTTCTTTTTACTACTGGGAGGAGGAGAATGCTTTTTTGGACAGGGCTCAGGATATTAGATTTCAGGTCTGATGTCATCATTTGGAGAAATGAATAAAACCAAGGACACTCTTCTGTTTGGTAACGAAGGTCCTTTCTACAACAGCTGTAGTGCTGTTATGGATATGGTGGATTTGATCCATGGTTCCCCGCTGAGGAACCTCCTCCCCTGGAGGAGACTTTATTATAGATATAAGGAATATATTTCACTACTATTTTCTAGTGTCAGGTTGCTGTAGATATAAGGAGAACTGATATAGTTAGGCAGGTCTGGTTTACTAATTACAAATTAGTTTGAGTATGATAATCCATTGAGACCATCTAAGTTGTCATGACTATATCTGTTACCATACCTATTCTAACAGGGTTTTGCCTTCCTGTTTTCAGATGGCAGGCTTCAAATGAAAGCCCCAGGCTCCAGCAAAACAAAGCTGATGAAAACAGCTCAGTGAGTGAGAACTCAGTAGTTTGTCTGTAAATCTGTGAGCTAAATAGGATGGCACTTCTTTTAAAAGTGAAATTGAATTTAAATGGGAGTTACTGCCATGTCCTGGGGAAATGCTGCTTCGTGGCTTAGAAACAGTGTACAGTTTGAGTGTTGGAATTGAACAGCCCAGTGAATTCAACAGGGAAGAATGTATCTTTTAAAGTCACTGCCTTAGATGAAAGTGATGGAGGCTTGTCTTTAACAAGAACTTGTTTAATCCCTTTGGTTAGGTGGAAGGGAGAGGTGTCATTTTTATGCCATCCTGAGAACTCAACCTGACTGTCTGTTGAGATTAAAGTATGTGTGCTGACCAAACTGATCCTACTGATCCATCTACACAAACTGTTTATTAATACATTTTTTTTTTCTTTAAGCCTAGAACAGAGGTGAGCATTCCCGTGGGTTAATGTGAGTCTCTCTATTTCCAGCTGGCCAGCGGCGATTCAGTGGAGCTCAATGGCATATGCAGAACGTCCTCAAAGACTCTGTGGAGAGCTCTGACGATGAATTCTTCGATGCGCGAGGTCAGTACACATTTTTGTCTTCCCCTCTCCATTCTTTCCCCAATTTTGTAGCAAGTCACTAAGCTCCTTTGGGGATGAACTGACAACAACGCCCTCATCAGACTGAAGTCTGAAACAAAGCCATGAGGTCTTCTCTCAAGGATTTGTGAATGGAGTTAGGTTTACAGGAGGTGGGTGAAGAGCTGGGGCAGATGAGCGAGCTGCCATGAGCTGGGTCTGGCATCAGAAGAAGCGTAACTATGAGAGTACGGACCTTCACAGGGTCTCTTGGGCCCAGCTTGCTTACACGTCAGGTAGTGTGTGATGTTACGGTTGAGAGTACTCTCGTTTACAGTTCCTGATGAAGGATGTGACTCTCTGTGTTACTGATGTCCAACTTTTAAAACCAACGGCCTAGATTTTCCACTCTGTCAAAATTTTGACTCAAGGGACAGGGAACTCTGCTTGTTCAAGAAGTAGCAATATCTGAATGCTTGTGGATTTAATCGGGTGAATCCAAAATGCAATGCTCCCTACAACATCTGATGAGACCCTGAATCTTGGCATGCTTTTTAACATGTTTTGTTGTGAAGTGGGAGTAAAATTCGTAGGTTGTGTGCACACACAACCTCCCACAGTGGGAGATGGGGGCTCCGGTTTTGGTTTTGTTTGTAGGAGCGAAATCTAGTGCTTTTCTGATGTTTCATTTGTTTTTCTGAAGAGCAGAACCAGCAAGGAGGGATTAATTCTGCTACTAGTGTAGCAGAAATCCAACTGTATGATCTTTCATAGTGTAGGCTACTGAGGTCAGACTGAGCTGTCCTTATGTTCTGATGTTATCTGGAAGTCAGCAGTGAAGGGTGAGGGAATAAACTTGTTGAATGTTCTTTGGGTTTTTGTAGCAAACCACTTATTCTCCACTTTCCTTTCTCTAAATTGCCTACTGTAGCTATAAAATTTATGACAACTTTAAACTTGAAAGACAAGCCGCTTCTATGACAGTTAGATTATTTTTTTTAAGCACCCCCTCCTGCCCCCAGTAGGGAACAGCCTCAATCAAACAGGGGAGGATAAACTTTCAAAATAAAATGGAATTTGAAAACTTGGAACAAAATTCTGGCCTCACCTAGAACACTACAACTGTCCATTGAAATGGGGCAGTTCTAAATGGAGACAGATACTGGTATAATGGGGTTTTTTATGAAGGTCAAATGATTTGTGCTTGGTTGATCAGTGATAGCAGGACGAAACTATTTGATATGGCTTGTTCAGGTAGTCTGCAGAAATGATTTAATGCATCCTTCTATCTCTGTGAAATTGACTGTGGACTTCGTGGTCTTTCAGAAACATGCTTGTATCCTCTTGATTTACCACAAGAGTCCCTGGCTGTACAAACATGCTCCAGCCACTGTGCAGAAAGAGGTGCAGATGTTGTTTCTGACTTAATTGGAAAGGATGTGCCATGGTAGGTTGGTTTGTTGGGGTTTTTTTGTTTGTTTTGTTTTAAAAAAACAACACCCAAGTACATTGCGGGGAACAAAATTCCTTCATTTGTTGCCTGCAATAAGATACGTATTCAGTTCAGAGCCTTTTTGAAGGCTGAGGCATGAGATATGCATCAAATACTGGTTTTATTCCCTGTTCCTGTACAACTAGTTGTACAGTAAGAACTACTTGGCTGCTCTAGAGGATTCTATGTCTGAGAAACAAGAAGTAATCTACAGGAGAGTAAAGAAGTAAGTGACCCAGAAAGGTAAATAAACGAGAGGGTTTTCAAACAATTTATAGGTATTTATACCTATAAAATATATAGGTAGGCTGAGGCACAAAGCCAGACTATGTGTTGTGTGATGTCACAATGCCAGCTCAGGCCCAGCCTGAAATCAGCTGACATCTGTACTTCTGAGCTGGGATTTGGCAACCTATCCCTCTTTGAAGAGGAATTTGAGCTCTGAGTGAAGAGCTGTGCGCGCTGTGTGTGTGCATGCACATGAATGCATGTTTCAGAAAATATATTGCTGAGCACTGATTATTTTATCCTTGTTCTGAACCAAATGGCTATCTTATCTGAAAGAGGCTTTTAGCACAGGGATGTTCCAGCTGTCTGCACAGAGCGAGGAAAGAAATACGGATGTTATAAGCTGATTTGTCCCTTGTAATCTTTATTGTCGTGGGTAGGCACACAGACACTGCAGCTGGTACTCAGATGATCCTTGCACCTAGAGTTTTTTTCTTTCCCCAGATGGATGCTTCATTATTTTGGGAATTTAACATCAGGTTATGAGTGCTGTAAATTGTCATAGGTACAAAGCTAATGTGGATGTGTAACTGAGATTTTGGGGAGAGGCCGTGTGTGGCGTATGTGTGTAGATACAGATTTTATTTGCTTTTGTAACCGTAAGAGTGGCAGCTAGTCATCTTGTGTTTTGGAGACAAAACCAAAATTTCAAGGTATTTGTGTCATGTCTCATGAAAATCCATGCCCTTGAAATCCATCTCAGTCTATGGAAGTCTCCTTGCACTGAGAGAACTTGTAAGCAATAAATTAATTCACCAGTACAGAAAGGCTTTCTACATTCTTGCTGATCAGGTCTCCAAGCTTGGTTTGGCTTTGCAGGTCAGGAGGAATTCTGCCCTTTTGGGAAGGGGCTTTAGCTATGGCAGAATTGTAAGTAGCTGAAGTGTAATGTGAAAGAAGCAATGCCCTGTGACACACGTGAAGATTGGTGTTGAAGATGCTGTTCTGAGTTGCAGAGACTCAGTGAAGTGAACCTGTTTGGCACTGTGAAAAGCTGTCACTGTAGGGAGAAAGCACGATATTAAATAAGGTGATGACCATTGTGCTTAAGTTCGACTTGCTGCATCTTTCCTAGTGCCTAGTCCAAGGATTGACTATAGGAATAGGAGTTTGGGGTTGAATATTGTTACTTGACAGGTTAGGGCCAAATTTGCAAAAATTTAGATGTACAACTACTGTAAGCCTTATTTGGAGACTTTCACTTCATACTCAGAGTCAGTAAGTAATTGCTTTCACTGATTACAGCATCTAAAATTATGGTCATAAGTAATCTTTGTGTTCTCTCTTGTGAAACTTCAGCTAACTTAGCCTGATTACCACAACCTGTCTGAGAACAACTGTTGTTGAATATTTGATCCTTGAAGCATGACAGATTGCAGTGCCATTTGGGAAGGGTAAATTCTACAACCTTCAAGAAATGTGCTTAATTTTTCTGAGCAATAAGGGGAGAAGGATTCTAGCCACAGTGATACTGAAACAAGGCCATAGCTATAACAGTAGTGTGTGGTTCCCTGGTCAAAATGTATCCTGGGATTTTGAGGCTGACATGTGGGTTAGAGCATGGCTATAAAAAGGAGCTGCAGGCTGTCTAGGTGAGTAGCTTATGAAAAGCAGCCTGTCTGGATTGATTTTGAGACGAAATAATTTCTAGTGCAGACTTCCAAATCTTATTCCATAAGAAAACTGTAGAAATCAAAATGTGATGTCTTAAATCAGTGTTAGAGTCGTACCTTCTAATTTATGAAACACATATCCACAAAGAAAGAGAAATCTCTTGAAGAGTGTTAGGAAGAGGTGCAGACAGGGCCAATAGTTGCTGTGTGTCAGGAGAGGTCTCTGGAAATAAGTGTATGTGCACCAATTTAGTCTGCTATTTAATTCATTAAAAAGGAAAGAAAAAACCTGACAAAATCTAATCCTACGTGCAGTTGTCAAACAGGCTGCTCCCTCCTCCTTCATACTTTGCGCTGACAGAAATTGAGAAGAACTAAGGGAAGCAAATTAGTGCAGTTGACAGAAGACTCAGGCCTTGGATTTTTCTGTGTTTAAGATGAGTAGCATGAACGTTTTCACTCAGAAGCATTTCAAGCAAGGAAGAGCGAGAGCATCTGGAATTCTAATCTGTTTGGAGTGTAAAAGTTTTAGAAACTGGAAAAACAGTGTCACTGCTGGAATCAAGCCTCTCCCCAAGAAATATATTTGCATTTAAAAGACTGATTTCATTTTGTTTGTATTTTTAAAAGCAATTAACACGCAAGAATAGATGTGTGTGTAGAAGATGAGGGACAGCCAGAGAAGTCCAGTACAATCTAGGTCTAATGAGTTTTCTTAAATGTGTTTTCTAATGGGGTTTTTTTCCATCACATAGCCCTAAAGAGAAATTCCAGCTTACCCCCTTTTGACTTCACCCTGCTGCTTGGCCCCAGCACAGAAGAGTTGCTGCCATTTCCTCGAGTGTCAGACCTGGCTACACCTCATTTGCAAATATGGATCTTTCCTGCCCTCAGAGCTGGGGTGCAGGAGCTCCTGTCCATTCCTTCGGAGAGTCAGGATATCATATTGCTGTTGCTGACTGAACTGTGACTTTGCTAAATGAAAAAACAAGTGGAAATTTTAGGGGAAGTTCCATTTGGGCACTAAACTCTATAGGAGGCAGTATAAGGTAGTCATTAAAAAATAAATGGACTGTGGGTACATACGGTCTATTTTAGGGCACTGATTTTCTCCATCATATAAAACTATTTATTTTATTTCTAGGTTTTCATTTTTCCAATTGTAAACTATGAGAAATCTTTTCTGGCAGGTGGATGGAAATTAGAGTGGTCTTTAAGAGAGAGCTGTCGATGATGGTTATCATTAAAGCACCTGGGAGTTGATTTCGGGCTTTTTGTGGACTCCCTCAGAAAAAGCAAAGTTTGCAGTTGATATCATGTTTGTGATAAGATGGAAACAGTAGCTGCTGTTTGCAGAGGATCCCATAGCCACTTTCTGACCTACTTAAAATTCAAATGAACTCTGATTTCAACAGTTACTCTGGATTTAAACTAGTCCAGCAGATGAGAATCTGACTTATCAGAAACATAACTTTGTCATTTCTTTATCTCTGCCTCAGTCTTCCGATCTACAATGTGAGGGCATTTTTTTTTCCTTGTTTCCTGAGAGTGTAACTGTGGCAGATGTTACAGTCAAAAGCCTGCTGACAGCTTTGCTAAAGATGGAAGATGTGGTGTGGCATACATCTGCCCCATTTTCTCCAGCTGAGTTTTAGTCTGCATAAAAAACTTTTGTCATTAGTTTTGCCTTCTTAAAATGAGCCTTACGGCACTGTCTGCTCTATTACTGTGTTCATGTAAAGCTGAAGCCAATAGATCTGTGGTATCTGTATGGTCTCTCTACCCTCAAGGGAATCCACAGCTCTTCCTAAGTTAGTATCATCTCTGCTTTTTCCCGGACAGCCTTTCAGGAATAACAAAGCGTTTAAATGTCAGGAAAATAAATGTGCACAAAAGCATAGATACTAGCAGAAGAGGCAGAAGGCATTTCTATGCTCAGAAGCTCTCTGGGTGATGAGGGAGCTTGTATCTTTGGTAGAGGAAAGCATATGTGTGGGCTAAAGTCATTGGCATTATCAGTGGGTTAAACGTGGCACCAGAGGAGTTTGTACTGGAGTGAGGAGAACCTGGCCAGGAGAGAGACTGTGGCCTTCACCTCCTGGACCGTTATTCTGTCTCCAGCATTGCGCTTCCTGTCATGTTTCTTACCTGTATGTCTCACCCATTCTCTGTTAGTTATACAGAGTGCTTCATCGGTGCTTGATATTCTTGCAGCTGAAAGGGCTTTCCGCACAGTGCAGCTGGAGCTGAGCACTGTGTTTCTTTATGGGAGAATTTGGAAGCTGTCCCAGACTCTACATCTACGCCTGTGTAATTTGCACTTCAGAGACAGTCTGGAGTAGGAGACAGAGGGCACAGCAGTGGGCACAATTAACACATAACATTAGTGAGCTGCTTTTGCATTCTGAAAAACAGCTGAGGTCAAACCCCAGTTCCTCAAACAAAGAAATTTCTGGCTGTGACAGCCTTGTGAACAGAGAGTCGAGCCCCTGTGTTTGAGATGGAGCAGCTGTATGTGTTTTGACTGTAGATTCATCTGCCCTGGCTGGCTACTTAATTTAGTGAAATCCATAGAGAAAGGGAGGAGTAATATTTTACTGTTTTATTTTACCCAACTTTACTTTGGATCTTGCTTTCCAGGTGGCATGCAGTCGTTAGGCAGAAAGTTCTCAGTTGTAGCAGGTGCTTCTGTGTTTACATGGAAGAAGAACAACGTTTACAGAAGAAAACCATTGTCACCCTGTAAAACAATCACAAGAGTCCACAATTGTGTTTTTTAAAGAAAAAAGAAAAGTATAAACCATCAGAAAACTTTAAATTAAACCACTTGAAGCACTACCGTCTTGTTAATTTGATTGTGATAGTGCCCATCAAACCCAATGAAGGTTAACAAAATTTTGTGTTAACAATAAGCAAAATAGGAGCAATTGCCATAAAAAGAACTATACATAACTGACACAGATGCAATGCTTGTAGTTCCTTGAATGGTATTTTTTCAATACGAATTCCATATGCACAGAGAGCTCCTCTGTAATGCCAGCGGTTGGTTTGTTTTCATGTTGCTGGTCTGTGAGCAGACACCATCGTAGCCAGGAAACAAAACAGTCCAATGGCTCAATGACGGTGAAAGACTTCAGTGAATTTGTGGCTTTCTGGGCAAAGTATCAGGAAGTCTCAAGAATCCCAATTTTGGTACAGTTTGGGCACAGAGGGCATGGTTTGTTCGTTTCTCGGCTGATGTGCACGGCAAGGGCTAGGGGAGGCTGCGAGCGCCGGAGTTGGGCATGAGGTGGGGGCTCTGCCAAAAAGAGACGCCTCTGTCCTGGGGTGAGTTCTTGCTTCACAAAGACTCCCTGCAGTACAAGTGTTTTGGTTACACGCATAATACACACACACAATATTCTGTAGTATTTTTGATAGTTTAGCCCCTGAGGCTGACGTGGCTGTTTCTTTTAATGTATGTTGTGACATTGCAGTTTGCCAGAGAGGGACAGAGCAGCAAGAGAAGACTCCAGTGCTGTGAAGTGAAATTGTGTTTGAAAATGTAGATTGTTTATGGAGGTCAGGACTGCCTGTCAAATTGGAACACCCTGGATTGTGTCTTGGTTTGCATTATGAAAAATAGTTTGACCTACATCCCGTGCTGCAGCCGGTGCCTTACAGATTTTGGTCCTTGTGCCTTCCCAGGGAGCAGGAGCCAGCAGCTCCTTCCTGCTCCTGACACTTTCTGGGGCCCTTTAAGTAACTGTCTATAGAGATGTGATAATCTATTTTGTGCTAGAAAAAGTAAAGTGGAGATTTGACATTTTTGTATGCAGTCTGGTGAGGAGGTAGAGTACCTTTTATCTGTAATATTTTCTTTTTCCCATTCATTGATGATGCTTGCTTGAGGTTGAAAGTCATAACAAAATTCAGAGTGGATTGTTTCCCCACTTTACTTTTCTTTTTCTGTGCACTCACCCTAGGTACAAAGACCATTCTGGGCTATATACAGCCAGGCTGAAATGCTTTTAGTAAATTTATTCAGAAAGGACTAATGCAACCTTCTTGCCAAACAGCTGTTAATTTGAAGGAAAATGCTTTCCAACAGCTTCTAGGCCTGTTTATTTTTTTGTTTTTAAGAGACAGAGAATATCTACAGTTTGTGTTTTGTGCTTTCAGCTTTTCCCACCCCCCTCCCTGGATGGGATCCCAGTAAAAGAGGTTGTTCTCTAGGCTGTGGGCTTGGTGCCATTCCATTATGTCTCTGTGTCCCTGGATGAAAATTTAAAGCTTTGTGTAGCACAGGTGGCTTTGATAAAGGGGGGAAAAAACATGCTTGAAAAGCCTTAAGCTGGTCTCTGTGTCCATTCTTTGCTCTGCTCTGCCTTTTGAATATTCTGAAGTAAAAGAGAAAAAAAAAAGATGATTTCCAAGAATGGGAAAGAGTTCTGACTAATTCTGTTACTTGATATTAAACACTCAAAGTGACTTATTATAAACTTTGTTTTTAAGTGACGGCACAAGGTAAGAGAAAAAATTTGGACAGTCCTCTCTTTTCTGTGGTTTTTCTGCTCACAATCTATGAAGCATGTAGGTACGCTGTAGGCCATATCAGTAAGAAAGAAGCTTTCCTGCATATGCTAACCTGTTACCTGTTCCCATTAGAGACCATGATGAGTGTGTATTTCTCTCTCAATTGCTGGTTCTCGCCCTGTCTTTCTTTCTCCTGTTTGTCACTGCAATTTGTTCTGTTCTCCTTTTTCTTCCTATAGAAGAGATGGTGGAAGGAAAAAGTGCCATTCTCATAGGCATGAGCCAGTGGAACTCAAACGACCTTGTTGAGCAGATAGAAACAATTGGGAAGCTGGAAGAAAATCAAGGTAACGTTTAGCTTGCCTTACATACTAATTTAAAGTGAACAAGAAAATCTGACTACTGAAGCAATCAGTTGTCAGGTATCATGTAAATACTCCATAGAAATACTATTTACAGCGTCCCATAGTTAAAAGATTCACATAGACATGTAAGTAGTATTTTAGAGCTGCGAAATGAATCGCAATGATCTCTTTCAGGAGACTTCTCTGGCAGGCCAGATAATACAAATTTCTTGACTTCAGTGGGAAGTCAATGTTGGACTCAGCTCAAAAACTGTGAGATAGATTACAAGACCACAACTTATGCATTGCCTGTGTCCTGTGCTCAACATACATGAGACGTGTTGGTCATGGTCACTGGGTTATTTTGCTCCCTAAAGTCAGCAGATCATTATCTGGAATTCTCAAGGGGACCCATACTTTCAGGAGTATTTGAGGCCATTTTAGGTAAACATTTCGGTAGCTACATGCCACTGAAATGAGTGGAAAATGGGCACTGATACACCAGTAAGAATCTGCGATATAGGACAAAAGCCTAAGCAGTCTTCCTTTAGTTGTTACTTTGGCTCCTAAATTGCCTAGTCGTTTGAAAATTAAAATTACCTCATTGACTTTAGTGAGAGAGAAGGACTTGACTTCCTTATCCGTTGGTGGTATGGGGCTCATGTACAATGGTGCTTGTTAACTAATCTAACTTTTTAAAGAATTTGTTGGATTTGTCCATTTTAAGACCCTTTTCAGGAGGCTTTTTTTTATGGATTTGCTACATGTAGTCAATCCTGAGGATAGCTGTGAGCAGCTCTACTTTAGTATACAGGTATATCAAAGTCCTACTTATCTGAGTCACAAACTTCTTGATTACCTACCATGAGAATGTTTTATTTTGATAGTATTTAAGTGACAGGTAAACACAATACACACAGTATATTTACAGTTGTTAAATAGATAATGAGAGAAGAAAAAAATTCTCTTTTGCATTTGCTCTTAACGGTGATATCAAGGCCTCACAGTGCTCGGTAACTTCGTTTGAAGTGACAATTTGTAAGAGATACTATATGTGTTGTAAATATGCCATTTTCTCTGCTACAAAGTAGCAAGAAAAATGAATACAGTATTGCATCAAATCTGACTTAGTCTTCTAAATGATTTGCCAAGAACCACCTATCCTTGCATTCTTGCAGATATTTCTCTATTTCTTCCAGGGCTGGCAAAGATTTAGAATGCTTGTTTTCATTTCAGCACCCATCGTATGAGAATGGTTTTGTTTGGTTTTTTCATAGTGCCCTTTGTGTTGGGCCCTAAGGAGACAGTTGTAAGAAACTGCTTTTAAGAGTAGAAAGATTGTTGTTTGCATTATTGTCATGGTTTGGGCTGAGCTGGCCACTAAAATGTTGAATATCTGCAGCAAAGAGAATGTGAGACCCAGGGTGGCATGGAAGACCTGTGCAGGAAGAAATGAAGCAGTCCCCTGACTCATAGTCCAGCCTCTTCGTACAAGGGGTTTCTGTTTTCGTTTAATCTAATTCTCTGCGATGTTTTGTAAAAGAAAGACTTTTCATCCATTCTTTTACTTCACTTGTATTCACACACAGCTGTTAGAAGAGGCTTTAGAGCCAGTGAACCCGACCCAAAGCACTGGACGAGTCGGCCCACGTGTGAGATACGTCTGCATTCCACGTGTGCTGCTTCGGGGTCTCGGTTCATTGTGCTGATGGGACCGTTCCTGAGTAGAGATGTCAGGCAAGGACTGAAGTAGTTAAGAACTGGGCTGGCACAAGTCTGAGCCAATATTACGCATACCGTATCTCGTTACACCGGAGTGTGATTGCACTGCTTCAGTAATGCAAAAGAAAGTGGAGTTCTGGCTTTAACGCACGCTGCCAGTTAGAAGTTTTCCCTGATCCACCCCTGCTAAATACATCCGTTTTCTAAATAGACGAAGCAATTACGTGCATTTCCTTCTTTCCTTTGCCACCTTATGCTCTCAGATTTAGTCCTATTGATTAGCTACTTGTTGATTTTATTTTTTTTTAATTGTTATTTTTTCTTCATTTCCTTGCATGTGCTCGTCTGTATCTTATTGTCATGGAATTATCTGCCAAATGCTGATAGGTCGTATCGCAGTGTTGTTAGTGCAGAAAATTGTACCGTGCTTTTGTTATGGCTTAACAAGACTGAATAGTGTTACCAATTCAGCAATTTTAGAAAAGTCTGTGATTATCAACCATCAGATACAAATTATAAAGGCAAAGAGGGGAGGAGGAGGATGTCTGAAGGAAGACTATGTTGTCTTCTGTGCCACAGTAGAAAGATATTTCAGCCTTAGCCCAGTTGTTCGTAGTTAAAAATTAAAAGTTCAGGTAAAGCTGGATTCTCTCTTGAAAAACATTCTGTAGAAGAGAGAAAGATGTCATATATGGCTTCTTTCCCAGGGTACTTCACTTATTCAACAGAAGGATGAGAGGAATATGGTCTGCTGATTAAGGGAAAATTCCCCACCTGCCCTCCCACCCCCGAAGCTGGATTTTCTTACGGCTCTCAGAGAACGATGGGTCCATTGATTGGTTGCAGGGAGCTGCGTTACAATTCAATCGGTCTCTAGGGCCAGTGGTTTTGTGCCTGTGCAGAGAGCAGAGTACTGATTCTTTTTCATGGTTTAATAAATTGATTAATAAAGCACATAATTGTGGGCTCTTTCAACAAATGAAGATGTATGAGAAGATGTAGTATGCTCTGGGCACAGCTGAAGACCCACTGGACGCTACTTACTTAAGCAATGCTACAATTCTAATGTGATACAGACAAGGTCCTCAGGAACTTTATAAATGGCAAGTATGTAATTTAATTCAATCTTAGATTCTCAATAACTATGACTGAGAGCACTTGATCAGCACAACCTTTCTCATCAGAGGTAGAAATAAGTCTTTGGGGGAAAACTGGCAGCAGTATTTCAATTTATTAAGTTTTCATTACAGAAAATAACACAAATAGCAATCAAGCTGAATTAAAAACTCATACAGCTGCATAAATTATGTTGATGCAGATGCCTTCCAGGTTGTGGCACAAAAATGCCTGACTATGATGCATGAAAATGCTTAAATTCCCTCCTGGTGTCAAGTATCTGACCATTACATTAAGGACAATGGCATGTACCGAGCACTAGGAACACATTCAGACTGTTTAATTTCAGTGCTTTGCGTTTCCTCCAGCTATCTTGAGTTCATATCCTTATTTTAAGTATATATTATTAACGTTTGTTTTTGTGCTCTTGACACAGTGCAGTCAAGGTGAGGTGAAGAAGTCTTTGCAAATATAGCAGAGACTATTTGTATACTTTGAATCCAATATATGCTTTATAGCAGGAAATAGTTACTATACATTTTAACTGGCAAACCAGGCATATCCTTGTTACAGAAAAATATCTATCCAAGCTAGTAATTGCCATGTAAACTTAAACTGGTGTGGTGAAATCCTGGGGAAAAAATGCTGGAGTCGACATTACCTGTGAGGTCAAAGCATATTTGTTTGAGACGAAACCTGTGTAAGACTTAAAATAAGGGCACAGAAATAGCAGGGTTGTTCTCTCCCCCTCAGTTGCCCATCTTTTCTTCCATTTGTTGTTTTTAAAATGTGGACCTAAGAGCTGAAAAGTGTCACACAAGTTTAACGTTTTTTTTTTTGTTTTTTTTTTCTGTCACACACACAAATTAAAGTATGAGGGAATCCAGGAACATCTAAAGTGTATGAATAACGACCGAGCTCCACAGGGAGAAAACAAGTGCTTGCCATTGCAGCTGGAGAGTAGCAGTCCTGCTGTGATTCAGTCTCCGTATACAGACAGCAGGCTTTACCGCTCTTCACCCTTCGTTTTGTCACCTCCTCCCCCACAAGCCATCTTATTTTTCTAAGGAGTAGAAGAAACATGCAGCTGTTAAGGAATGGGCAGTGCCAATGTATCTCGGCTTTGCCAGCTGACCATCATCACCCATCCGTGAACATGAACCAGCGTTATTTACATTGAACTGCAGTGAGAAAAAGTCTGTGTTGTTCTGTAGCTTTAGTAGATTGTCAGATTGCCCCTCCTAAGCCCGTAACTTCCACGCTGGGGGATCTTATTCACCTCTACCCTCCTCGCTGGTAAGCAGAAGCAGCTGGCATTTTCTGGATTGTTGCCACAGACAGAGCTGCTGTGCATAAATTTGTGCAAGCTACATTGCAGCTTCAGGCCTCTGTTTTTTGCATCAGATCTAATAAAACACACAAGCTTTATGGTTTTTCTTGTGTTGAGCTTCTGCTTTTGTCTGTGGCGCTCTGGTTTTCTGCCTGTCCTCAGCGAGCCAACAGCCGTTTCTGGGCAGCTCTGATTCCCGTCCGTCTTACCAGAAATGCCAGGGAGATTTCTTCTAGGCAAAGGCTGCCAGGCTTTGCTCTTCTCACACTGCTTTTTCACTGAAAGATGCCGTAGAAGGTGTCTGGGAAGGAGAAAGGTCTTCTGTGAGTAAAAGAGAGACTTCAGCTCCCCATGCGATGGTTAAGTACACCTTTGGCAAGGAAAACTGCCAAGGTGCTAGCAATCAGCCCTGAGTTAACTGCAAAGTATGGCAGGAAGGCAGCTGTTAATTTGATTTTTAAGGTCAGTTTTTTCAGGCAAGATTGGCCTGATTTTTTCCTCTCTTGTTTTCTTTCCTTGTATAATTTGTATATTTGTATAATTTCCTTATATAATAATGTGAAATACATACACTTCCTTCTTGATCTTTTCCTGTGTATAAAACCTGTAGAGATGGAATCAACTAATTTCTTTTCAGCCGAATTATATGTGGGTCTTAATAGTTTCATTGAATTTTGCTTTCTAATATTTTAAAAAAAAAAAGTTAGATTTAATGATTACGTCAAAAGAATAAAGAGGAAATGTTGCAGGTATTCCAACTTGGCTGTGAATCAGTATTTTCCACTTAAATGGGAATGGTTAATTTTTGCCTTGAATGGTTTAGACTTTTTGTTAAGATACTTGTCAGTTGTGATGTGGATATGAACCCACAGTATCTGGAACTATGAGCCATGTTGAATTGGATCCATTGAAGTCCCAAGGACAGCAGTGTTTCTGTGCAGGACTGGGTGCATGCTAAGATGCTTTTAGCGAGTTCTTCATCCAGTCTCATTTTTCGTTCGCTCACTGATTCAGTCTCCTTTGCTACATCTGCATCTCAAAGGTTCTCCAACATTTTTGCAATGGTCAAAACACTCAATATAACAGAAAACTCTCTATGCTCTCATGATTCTGCTTTCAGTATAGTGATTTTTACCTTGTGCTAGTGTTTCTCTCTCCTCTGAAGGCTGCCTTGCCTAGTCTTGTCCACAGTGAGTGTTCTGTGTACACAAACTGCTCTCTTCCGTCCCCCCAGTAGCGTCTGATCTCCCCCTCCTTGCCATGTTCTCCTAGAGTCGTGTAGTTAATTAAAGGCTGTTTGTACATAGCTGACTGTAGTGTTTACGCTGCTACTAAATTTATTGCAATAGCATCTGCCACTGCCTAATAATGTGAAGAATGGCAAACAGAAAATTTGGCTTAGTGGAGTGAGTGGTGGAAGGGAAGGATGGAAACTAGAATAGTCAGCAGCATTCCAAAACACATCAGATGGCTCATATAAAGAACAGATTTACTTCTAGCAGCAGGTTTTAAGGGAGAAGCAATGAATTGGATTTCTGCAAATCATCCTTGGTAACAGTTTATATGAGGGCAGGTTACCAGTGTTCTGCAACTGCCGTCGTTTAATTTTTGATGCTGTGTGTTCTAGAGTACGGCTCAGCAAATGCATGAAAATGGAGGAAGCTTAAACTGGCCGCGAAGGTATTTTTTAGCTCAGAGCCGAGTCCTGCTGCAGAGAGCATTGCTTTCCTTGCAGTCCCTCCGCAGGTTCCTGTTTCCTTTTTCAGCCCATATTAAGATCCAGTCCACATGCTGAAATCAGTGTGTGTTCTCCATCTGCTCCACCGGGCCTCAAGTCTCCCTGGCTGCTGTGCCCATCCAGAGGGTCACGCCATCTGCAGCTACATTACCACCTTTCCTCTCCCCTGCTTTCTCAAGTTTCACATAATTTTGCTCACACTGGTGGTACGTTTGCCATGGTATTAAAAAAAATAATAAAATAAACCTGATTTTTGTATTCTGATTTTAAATTTCACTGTATTCTTGCTGCGGCAAAAGCCACGTTCTGAAGTGGAGTGTGATCATTGTTCCAGTGGTATGGTGATGTTGTCAGATGAATTCAGGTGATTAGAACAGAGAAAGTCGTGCACAGCGTAAAGCCTGCTGGCACTGCGGGAGCTGACGGTGCAGGAATGGATGTGTTGGGGGAGAGTCCCTCGACACCTCACTGGTGCTGAGGGACACAGCTCTGTTCTGCTGTGCCATCGTCCGATGCTGACCCCAACAGCGATGGAATCCCAGAGAGACCAGAACTGTACGGAACGCCCCCTGACACCTCAGTGGCACAGGTCTGCGAAGATAAGTGTGTGTGTGATGTACGTGTGATGACTGTGCACCGGAACGTGACGCTAGAGGTAACTTTGTGAATCATATTTTCACCTGCAGATACTTTCTCTGGTGAACAGATACGTTAATTTCTACTGGGGTTACCAATCCTTTGTGGGAGAGTAAGGTGGATTCTATTCTGTTTTCAACACTGCCCAAAGAAGTGCTCACTAATTTTTTTTGTAGCATTGCAATAGCTGGTAGCATGCGACTAGAGAAATTGCAGTTCATCTTTTAATTCCAGGCCAGAGAAGTCACAATTTTTTGCAGATTCTGTGGAAATTGCTGTGTGATGAAAATATCTGGAAAAATATAAAAATATTTTAATATGAAAGTATGCCTCTGTTGAGCATATTTAACACTTCGTTAGGGCATAAAGGCAAAGGCAAATTGTGTCTGACAAATTTAGCGGCCTTCTATGATGAGTTTCTGACGTTGGTGGATAAGGGAAGAGCAACTGACATCATCTGCCTGGACTTGTGCAAAGCATTTGATACTGTCCCACACAACATCCTTGTTTCTAAATTGGAGAGATGAGGATTTGATGGACAGGCCATCGGCTAGATGGCCACACTCAAAAAGTTGCAGTCAAGCAATGGCTTAGTGTCCCAGTGGAGACCGGTGAGGAGTGGCGTTCCTCAGGGGTCAGTCGTTTCTGTAGTGGTGCAGTGCAAAGGTGTCTACCCTCCGTGGCAGAAAATGGGAGAAGTGACCCGAGTGCTGTAGGAGGCCTTTGTCCATATGCACAAACTAAATGAAAGGCCCTTCTATTCCCATATCCTTGTTTCTGTATTTTAGGTTTTTGTATTTAGAGCTGAGAAAATCCACTTGTGCTTGCAACTTTCCTTGGACAGGTGGACTGTGGGAGGGAACGGAAGGACAGAGACATTCTTGAAAACACTGCTAATTAAATATTTGGAATAAGAATCTATTTTGTGTTGCTAGATAAGTTATACTAATTCTCAGTTAGGTAACCAAATGGATTCCTAGCTACGGTTTCATTGCTTATGATGCCTTTCTTAAAATGAAGAGTAAAATCTGGCTTCTAGACTAACCATTTTGATGAATAGATTGGAGCAGTTTTCAAGTGTGTCATGTGCTGAGCTATTCCCACTGAAGCCAATGGGAGTTTTAGAAATCAGCATGGTGGTCAATTGCAAAATATTTACTGCATTACAGTGAAGAGCTTGATGTTCATGTAGAGCAATTCTGATTCACCTTGGTTTTTTTCCTTTTGCAGGTGAAGAGTCTGCATTTTGTTCATCTGGCTTTCTACAGGAAAAACAACGTGAGTTGAAGTTCTTCTCATTTGTCTTTGTACCAAGGCTGTTCAGCAACTGGAGATAGTAATGGAATAGAAATGTTACCCAGCACAAGTCTGTTGTTACGTTATGTAGAGAAAGGAGATGGGTGTGGAAGGACCAGAATTCATTTGAGTTTTATTTTAAATGTTTTATTTTGAATGTGGATTGTGAAAATGTACCAAGAAAGTACCTGTAACATTATTTAACACATTAGATAGCGCCTTATAGCACTGGCTGGAGTGGCAGAGGTGGAGAATTGGAGGGTGAAGCTGCGCGTATAATGACAGCTCATCCAGGACAGTACCACGTGACTCGATTTGGGGCGTAGAAGCCTTTAGTGCTTTGTGCTCTGGACTTCCTTCTCCCATCTCTACTTGAAGAGGTGTGCAATAGGTGTTGCTGTTAAAGTTTGAGTGCTATAGGAGTGAAAATGCCATGCCTGGCATTGCTAGGGTTCCTGTGCTGCTGGTGCCCTGCTTTGAGGCGTGTGTTCACGTGTCACTGTGCTGCTGATCTTTCTGTGCGTTCGCATTTCTTGCTGAAGGAAGAAAATTGGCTGATAGAAATGAGTGGTGTTAATGAGGGTGTTTTCTTTCATCGCAGTTCTCTCTGGCCACAATTGTCCCTGGCCCTCACTGAGTTCACGGTGAAGCGGCTGTTCCTGTTCCTGTTCCTGTTCGCTGTTCCTGCAGCTGTGTCCAGGAGCACGCGCTGTCGCTCCTTGCCGCCCCTTCCCCTCTGGAAATCACGCTTTGCCCAGCTCATCTGGGCTGCTCTGAGGACTGGAGCTGAGGAGCACTTGGAGTCTGGATCCTCCACTAAACCCTGCGTGTGGCTTCTCCTGCAGTGCTCCTTGGTGGCCGTGTAGGAGATCTGGCAGCGCGTGTGTGTGAGGAAACGGGGGAAGTTAACACAGGCGCCATCTCATGTTGTGGCTTCCAGAACAGGGTTGGGCTCGGTGATGCGTGCCATTATTTTCCTCTAAACAGTGCAGTTTGCGAAACTGCATCTGCAGTGTATTACAATATTCTTTATCATTTGTTAATAGAAAGCATATGTTACAGCCTTCATGTGAACATATTTCTCATGACGGATTTGTCATTATAAACGGCTAGTAATAGCACAGCAGATGGCAAGAAATGGCATAATTTCTCATGGGAGTGTG
Source organism: Limosa lapponica baueri (assembly GCA_002844005.1). Taxonomy (NCBI): domain Eukaryota; kingdom Metazoa; phylum Chordata; class Aves; order Charadriiformes; family Scolopacidae; genus Limosa; species Limosa lapponica. Next base: position 229,315 of record KZ506193.1, read on the forward strand.
ATAATGGAAATAGCAGTTTTCTTTGGGGACTATCACCACCTTATGCTTTGCACCTAAAGCAAGTTCTCTTGCTTTTATTCTAAATTCCTCCTTAGTTAACATGGCAAAATATTAGGGATGTTTGAAAAGGTCTGGAGCAAAAAAAAAAAAATAAGAGGACCTGGCTTGATTCTTAGTACAGGTTTGAACTGTACCTCATGTTCTCAGAAGTTTGGGAATGATGGTGCAAATTCTTTTCTCCTAGATTCAGGGTACTTATTTACTTACTTTTTTGTCACGGAATGAACTGATGCTTTTCATGGCTGATTTGGGGTGTTGAATCACTAAGCTTTTCCTTTCACCTGGCTCTCCTCTCATGCTGGTGGCTGATCTTGAGACCTGATGTACTCCACATGAAGAGACTGTTTGGGCAGCGAGTTATTTCAGGCGAGGCTATAGATGCACAACTTGCTTGACATCTCCATAAGTCACTGAGGAATATGTGCAACATATATACCAAGTCCAGTGGGAATTTGAGTCCAAAACAATCCCTTCCAGAGATGTTTGCTCATTGGTATCTGTGGTAGCAGCGTATGTTTCTGTCTCCAGAAAAACTTGGTAAATCTCTTCCCTAGTCATTAAATCAGTTGGATGAGGTGGTAGCCACTGTTACTGGATACTGACCGCCAGACTGAAAAGCAGTATAATTTCTGCAGTGTGGTTGCATTTAATTTAGGACTGTGGGCTGTCTTCCTTACCGTTCGGCATCTGATCAGCAATAGATAAGTGTCAGTTTCTGATTTTACTCACCTGTTGACATAGTTGTTTAATAATGAGGTCACTGTTTCCACATTGAGTACCCAATATGATCTCAGCGAAATCAAATTGTTCACAGCACTTATATTTGGCCACCTATTTTAATTAAGGTTACCAGGTATTCCAGGTTGGCTGACTTAGTCCCAGATTACAAGATGTGTCTCCAGGATGCTGTTTTGTCTCAGATTTTCATCCAGACATGGGATTTTCTGTTTTCAGTTTTCAGATCGGGTTGACAGGGTTTACTTTCTCCAAGGCTTCAGCCTCTCTCTCTTGCTTTCTTTCCCCTCAAAGAGAATGAGAGACATATTCTTTTCATTTAACTTGTTGCAGTTGGAATATAAGAGCATTAATTTTGTTGTTTCCATCCTTGATACTTCTGTTGCTGGTATGAGACTACAAACCTGTAGAAAGTTAGGGAAGGCGTTTGTCAAAGCCTGGATTACAGCTCCTGAGCAGAGTTTATGTTAAAATGTCAAGAAATTTCCCCAGTGAGGAAATGGGAAATCAAACACTTTTTAAATCGCCCCTACTACCACCTACCCACGACCGACTGGTTAGTTTGGGTGCTTGCAGAGGGCCTGACCTTGGGGAGTGAGATTTCAGTGTGTTCTCCTGTTCCTATGTCTCCCCTCCTTGTTCCAGGTTTAAGAAGCCTGGTGGACCCTGTAGCTGATGCATTTGCAGGTTAATTAAAAAACAAGACAAAACAAATGAACAGAAAACTTTTAATCTTATCCCACCCTGACCTTTCCTGACTGCACTGCTGGCTGGTACAATGTAAGCTATTACAGCACACTGGTTTCCGACTCTGTATGGGATTTGAGTACCTTTTTTGTTACTGTAATTTACGTAATGATACAATTAGCATAAATTGGTATAATGATGGTATGAATCAAGACAGCTGGAAAAATCTCTAAAATGTTTATAATGTCATCAGAGAGGTTCAGTCCAGCAAAACCATGTTATTATTTTACCTCATTAAAGCCCTTCCAGTAAATAGTAAAACACATAATTTCTCTGTAATCAGTTTCATTTCAATGCCTAATTAAATTTCTGTCATTTTCTCTAGTAGGTCATACTGTCCGTTTCTGTCTCCTACAGAGATTTAGCTGCTGAATAGTCTTACCCTTTATATTGTCATCAAGACAGAGAAGGTCCCCCAGTTATTTCAGTCTCTGGTATTTAACCTAAACAGTATGTAGACCCAAAATCTGATTATCTTCCAAAGCGTGTGCTCAGCACATCCTTGAAATAAAGGCATGTGTTCCTCCCCACACACAATCCGCATGCACGACACAGGGCCCCCTGTCTGCCCCCACTCTGGGACTGATTTGAATTCAGGGAAGTGTGTTTCTTTGGGCAGCACAGTGCTGAAGATCCATTGAAATTCCTCACTTAGTTGTGCTGCAAATCAGAAAAAAAACCACCTGGCTTCCCTTTGCCTTTTTTTTCTTTTTTTTTCGTTTCTTTTTCTTTCCAGACCTTCTCATTCTTTTATGGTAAAGCTGTACTTCTAGGTGCAGATTTTCAAAACAAGACACTATACGTTCTAACATTGCTGCAGCCTGAACTTTTGGCGTGCAGGAGTGTTCAGAAGACAGTTGAACTGTGCACATTGGTATGTCTTAAAGAAAAGAATACCTTGTATGCTTCCACAGACTGATCTGTGCGTCATCGTTTCTGTAATCTCTAGTACTGCAAATTGATACTGTGCTTTTTTCTTTCTTTTTCTCAGCTGAAGTGATAAAGCAGTTTTGAAAGAAGCCCAGTTATGTGATAGAGAGCTACTTTAACATTAGAATAGAAACTGTGATTAAAACAATGACTAGAATCCTGGTGTCCCGTTATCTATGACATTTGTGTGTGTGTGAAGCAAAGAACTACCCTGCAACCTGCAATTTGATGCATTAGGGAAAAAGAAACCACCCTCTCTCCACTTTCAAAAGCGTGTCTTTAGAGCAAGATTTTCAAAGGAATGGCACACAAGCAATCCCAGGAAGTGTTTTGTTTAGTGCATTGCAGGTAGATAACCAAAGAGGTTTGTGAGCAGGTGATGAGGAGTCCTGTGGTTCCTGTTCCAGTATTCTCTTAAAGATAAATACTGTGGTTCACTGGAAGGTGGTGCCTCGTGGCCCTGAATAATCCTTTTTCGTGACACAAAACTAACGTTTCTGTGGTAGTGGTTCTGTTGTGAGCTTAGATGTTAAAAAACTGTCACTTTTTCATATGATGACTGTCAGAAAAAAGTGAGTCTTCTGGACAGGCTTTTGGAAACAACACTTTTAATTAGAAGCAACTTTAAATTGCAGGGACTTCCAGTGCAATTCCATTTGGTGGAAGTTCAGGGTTTATGGGGGTGTGTTGTTGCTGTTGGATTTGTTTTCTGTGGTTTTGGGTTTTGTTGTTGTATTGTTTTGCTTTATACAAGTATTAAATGACTAATCCTGTAGTTTTGCCTGCCAGAAAGGCAAGAATAATTACCTTGCTTTTAAATATGGAGAAATGGAGCCATAGAGGTTAAATACATTTCTAGTGGCTATAAGGAATGGTGGTGGTAGCGTCTGCTGTAGAATTAGCTCTCAATCCTAATGCAGAAGAGTACAGAGTGTTTGAAATGTGTTTTGGACTAAATTCAGTGCTTTTAGGATAACCTGGCCCAGACCCTCTTTAATCAGTGTTCTTGGTGAGGTGAAAATTACAGTCAGTGCTGGTAGGGTCTGGCAGATGGCCCACAAGCACACATCAGATGGAGCAGAACCACAAACAGGCTGTGAACGCAGAATGCCAGAAAGAAAAGTAAACCGAGTCATCTATAGCATTATGTAATGCATTTATTGTCTTTGAGGTGCTGGAAAAAACAGAGGAAAACGTGTTTAAATCCAGAAAGCTGTCAGCAAACTACTGTGGTTTTATTATTTAGTGCAATCCTCTCTTATTCACTTCTAAAACATGCATCTGTCATGGAGGGAGGAAGGCCTCCCCATTTTTCTCGGAACAGCTAACTCCTGGGAGATGAGTAGAATTTTAAGGCTGCAACACTGCAGTCAGCTGAAGTTTTAAATTGCAAATTTCTGGTGTTGTCAGTCTGAAGGGTTTCACAGCTGCCTCCTTCCCCCCAAGGAGAGGTGTTACAGAGATAGGAGGATTCATATCTTGTATGGAATTTCATCTCTGTCTGTAGAAGGAAAAAGCACATTTGCCTTCCCCACAGAACTGACCCCCATAACTTCAGCTGAAGTAATTCCCCTTCAGTGAGATGTTGCAATATTTAATTTCTCTATTTAAGTCCACTGAGGTATAGGAATAAAAGCTGCTATCTAAAGACAGCCTGGCACTTTCAGTTTGTAATTGTTTTCTTTTAAAGGAAAGACTGGCATAGTTTGACCATATCATAGTTCTCATAAAGAACTTTTGCTGGTCTCTGTTGCTTCTTACTGCATGAGAGTGGTTATATTTAGGCAGAGGTTGAGATGCTGGACTTAGCAGTAAATCATGGCAATTTTGCCATTTTGGCACGTTTTAATAAGTTACAACTAACTTGTAACTTTTAATATTCTGTATCTTAGAAAGAAAATAATGTTCTGGAGATCGATGGCATATAGGGTAAAGAAGCAAGCATCATGAAATGAGTAGGAAAACTCATGAATAGGAGCACATTTAAGAGATAAAGCAGATTGTATCTCTACTGGTCTAGGTATCACTAGAGTCTGTATTTCAAAGGAAGCGGATTTGTCGTTCATAGGTCAATATTGGTTGGTTCACAGATTGCAAGCAGACTAAACAAATAAACTCAACTTGCCGGTGGTTTAGGTGTTAAAGTCTTCCTCTCAGTTTTACTTGTAGATGTTATCTGTTTCCTGTCTTAAGTAAAAAGTCACTGCTAGGAAACTGAGATGGTAGCAGAAGCAGTCACATCATAGGTGTTTTAAATTCTAAATGGAAAATCATCAGATTTCAGTTTTGCTACTCTCTTTTTAGCACCTTTTAAAAAATGCCACCTGAGTGCTGTAAAACTGGAATTTTCATCGTACTGCTAGAAAGTCAGAGAGAGCATCCTACCAAATATCTGGTTTGTGGGTTATAGTGCCCATCAGGTACTAATTTTTAAAGAACTGTTATGTTTTGAAGGCCAAGAAAAAACTAGATATTGTATTCCAATGTCTTCTAAGTCAGAGAATGACTGAGGTTGGAAGGGATCTCTGGAGATTTTATAGCCCAAAATATAGCTCTGCTCGAAGTAGGGCCATTTAGAGCAGATTGCTTAGGGCTGCATCCAGTCAGGCTTTGAATATCTCCAAGGATGGAGACTCCATAACTCGTTTGGGCAACGCATTCCAGTGTTTAACCACCCTCACAGTACAAAAGTGATTTCCTGTATTTAAATGGAATTTCCTGTATGTCACTTTGTGCCCATTCCTTCTTGTCCTTTCACTAACTATCATGAAGAGGACTCTGGTTCCATCTTCTTTACTTCTTCCTGTCAGGTATACACATTGATGAGATTTCCCCCACATACCCCAAGCCTTCTGTTCTCAAGGACAAACAGTCCTGTCTGTCTTAGCCTCTTCTCATGCCAGGTGCTCCTGTCCCTTAATCATCTTTGTCTCCCTTTGATGGTCTTGCTCCAGTGAGTCCATGTCTTTCTTATACTGAGGGTCCCAGAACTGGACACAGCAGTGCAGATGTCGTCTCACCAGTGCTGAGTAGAAGGGAGTGATCACCTCCCTTGGCCTACAGACACTCTTCCTAATGCACTCCAGGATGCAGTTGGCACTCTGCTGCAAGGGCACGTTGCTGGGTCCAGGTCAACTTGTTGTCCACCAGGATACTCAGGTCCTTTTCTGCAAAGCTGCTTTCCAGATGGTTGGTCCCCAGCCTGTACTGTCAAGTGGGGTTATTCCTCCACAGATGCAGGACTTTGCATTTCAGTTGGTTGAACTTAATGAGATTCCTTTTCACCCATTTCTCCAGCCTGTTGAGATCCTTCTTAATGGCAGCACAACCATCTGGTGTTTCAGCTACTCTCCACAATTTTGTATTGTCTGCAAGCTTGCTGAGAGTACACTCTGTCCTGTCATCTAGGTCATTAATAAAGATGCTAACTGCAGGACTGGAACCAGTAGTGACCCCTTGGGGTGCACCACTAGTCACTGGTTTCCAGCTGGAGACTTTGTGCTGCTGATCACAACCCTTTAAACCTGGTGGTTCATCCAGTTTTCAGTCCATCTCACTGTTCACTTAAATGGCCCACGCTTTCTCAGTTTCTCTATGAGGATGTTACGAGAGGCAGTGTTGAAAGCCCTACTAAGGTTGAGAGAAACAACATCCATTGCTCCCCCTTCATCCATCAAGCCAGTCATCTCCTCACAGAAGGCTATCAGCTTGGTTGGGCATGATTTTCTCTTTGTAAATCCATGCTGACTACTAGCAGTCACTTTCTTGTCCTTGTCTTTGGAAACAAAGCACAATAGCCAGTAGAATACCTCTTGGAGACAGCAGCAAATCAGAAGTTTGATGTTTTTCTTCTTGCCTCCTCTTTCTTGACCCGAGAAATCGGTGGTCCAGGATCTGATTGCAAACCTCTGTAAGCTAAAGTGTGAGTAGATGGGCTTCAGTGTGTTTTTTGCAAAGCTTTGCTCATCTCCTCTGATGCAGATGTCTCGTAAGTGCTGTTAGAGACAGGAGTATGGAACATTCCTTTAATTTGTAGGGAAGAGATTGGCCCCATGTATAAATGTGACAATGAAGCTGATAACAGTGCTAATCAAATTTCATCCTACAGCTGTTTCCTAGGTAGCACACGTGCAGCTGTAGAAAAAAGACTGCATTATGAAGAGACCATAAAGATCCTGTAGCAATTCTCTTCAATGACCAAGGAAATACAGCGCAAAAAAAAAATAAAAATTAGATACTACTATACCATCAACTTTTTTGTCCTCAAGGACAGAGGTCTGTTCAGAGGGGAAGACTTTTCATTAATAGAATAAAATATTTTCAGTTGGAAGGGACCTACAACGATCATGTGGTCCAACTGCCTGACCACTTAAGGGCTGACCAAAAGTTAAGGCATATTACTAAGGGCATTGTCCAAATGCCTCTTAAGCAATGACAGGCATGGGGCATCGACCACCTCTCTAGGAAGCCTGTTCCGGTGTTTGACCACTCTCTCTACAAAGAAATGCTTCCTAAGCTTTGCTTCCCAAGGCCACACAGTGGACAGTCTCATGGTCTTAAAGTTGATACTGTGAATGTTCCACCACTTATTGCAGGTTACTGTCGGGCCAGTATGCCCAAGAAGTAGTCACAAGGAGGTCTTTGGGTCCATCTGGTTTTGTTCATTGGTCATGCTCTGAAGTCAATGCAGAGACTTTCATTGTTGTGTTTATAACAGAGGACGTTGCGTGCACAATCCTGTTGTGGAAAGGTATTAGCAGAGCCCTGTGTATCTCTGCAATGACACTTCCTATTTTACAGGTTACAGGACTTTTTGAGGAGAAACTGTCTTTTGCTTTCATCTGTTACTCCTGTTTTTGCATCCTGGTAATGGAACACTGCAGTTACTTCTGGGAGTTTCCCAGGTAGTTACAGAGGTTTGTGGAAGAGCTGGATCCTTTGGAGAAAGTTCACTTGCCCTATATATAGGTGTTTAGTGCTGTTTCAGACATACCAGAATATCTAAGATATCTGTATAGGAGGAGCAGAGGTGATGCAGAACCTCAGGTGACCTTTGCTGCTGCTGCTCCAGAAAGGCACAGATGACCCACAACAGCTGTACTGGTGCTACAGACCTCTATACAAGGACCCGAATCCTGCTCGGAGTGTTGCTGTTAAGAACAGAAGAGCCTCTAATATGTAGGGCTGCATGAAACCTTGTCTGTTGTTCTGTTTGTCCAGGGGATTTTCTGTGAACAGATCTTTCTGTCTTGAAACTAGAAATGTGCCTTACCTCCATAGATATCTGTAAAATATGAGGCAGCCAAATATTTAAATGATCAGTTATGTCTCTTTTCCTTTCAGGTGAATTATATAGAGCCTCTTTAAGAAAACAAAGGTTCCCGGCACAAGGCAGTATTGAAATACACGAGGACAATGAGGTGAGATTTTTTTTCCCAAAACAAGCTCTGCTGGTTTCCAAGGAGTAGACATGTGGAATACTGGCTTTATGGAGCAAATTATAATTCTCTCATTTTCAGCCACTTCTGTACAGGTGCTAAAGTTACCAATTTCTTTGCTTTGTCCACCTCAACCACATTTGCACCCATACCCCTCGCTAAACTACAGCCTGACGTGTGTGTTTACTTGTGAGCTGTCCTGATGATTAAAGTTATTCTTGTTAAACTCAGAGCAGTTCTCATTTTATATTTACTGTTGAAGACCGTGGCTTTTGTTCCAGAATTTAAGAATAGTGCTCAGAACTTTGCCTGTTTCTCAGCAAATCACCCAATCTAGCAGTTAACAGTCCTCTGATGAATATGAGAAGTGTTACTCTTATTTTTATTTTGTGTTTCTATTTGGTCAGGAATTAGAAGTCTCCAGGAATCATATGATCCAAAGCAAAGAAGAAAATGGCAGTCAAAATTTAAAAACAAATAATCTTCTAATCTTTTAATGTATTACTGAGCCCTTTGAGGGCACATAACTCTCAAGGGGTAAAGGAGAAAAAAAAGTGGATTTGTGAGAGATTCAAAATGTTTTTCCAGTCTCAAGTAGATAACATCTTGTTTGTTCTGCAGAGCACACAGATTATTGTCTGTGTATGCACGTATTCACATATTCATAAACATATTTGTGAGGTTTATGGATATCAGCAATGATACATTTTTTACTTTTTCAGTAAATGTCTGAGTAAGTTTGCCCCATGTTTCACTTTAATAAAAAGTTGCCAGTCTCAAAAGGCTGAGATAACTGCATCATCTGCTTTTGCTGGATGTTTTCACTGGCAGAGAAATTTGTCTTTTTAGAACCGGTGATGATTTGAGTTAGAACCTTTCCAGTAAATGCAGCAGCCTCGTTCACGATACTTAGACAAGACGTTCGCTTAGGTTCTCTGTGGATGTTGGAATTCTTCTCCCATCTCAAATATATTTAAAATGGATTTTGATGTACCTAAGGCTGTTTATAATCTTCGTTGATCTGAAATCCACATCTGTGCTGCACGGGTTTTCTGGCAGAGTGAACATCATGTGCTCTGCCTGGTTCAGACATACTTGAATTAAATGGAACATGGGGCACACACACTGCACCCCCCCCAGTGAAGGCAAATATCACAAGAAGATCTCAGTGGGGGTAGGAGAAAAAATCGTTGATAACTGCTTGTGAACATTAACACCAAGTATACCATCACTGTCCATACCAGTGCTGCCTCCCTTCTTACTCCTTGTTTTTCTCACAGGAAGGAGTTCAACACCAAAACTGCAAAACTCACGTGCTAATTTTGATCCTACATGGAGGGAACATCTTGGACACTGGAGGTGGGGACCACAGCAGCAAGCTGGCAGACATCAACACCTTCAGCTCTGTGTTTGAGAAAGTGACCCGAGCCCATTTCCCTGCCGCTTTGGGCCACATCTTAATCAGGCTTGTTCCCTGCCCAGCGATCTGTTCAGCAGCTTTCTCTCTTGTTTCCAAGTAAGTTGATTTGCATTTTGTAATGTTTGGCTTTGCAGTGTGGTTTTGAATGGCCTTCTCTGACCTGTCTTTTTCATAATGAAATGTTGCAAATCCTTCTTAATTTTTTGCTTACTGCAAGACGTGGAGCAATTTTTCATCCTTTCCTAAGTGGCTGTATTTGTTCAAAAAAAACCCTCCACAAAACCCTACCAAAACCAAAAAATCAAAACCCATGGTGGACTACAGCCTATTGTCCACATGCACCCAAAAGAAAAAAAATAATCCAGAAGAAATCTGGACAGAATAAGAAAACTGTGATAACTGTTAACTTTTCCTTCCCCTCACAAATCTGACCCCAAAATATCAGTAGTCAACTCTTATTTTAAAATTGAAGCAGCTAGATCTGCCTGCGGATATGCCAACTGACGTTTGTCTTTTATTTATCTGTTCATTATTTGGCCATTGTAGGATGGGATGTTATAGAAAATCCTCCTGAAAGTTTTAATATTTCCTGTTTTAGAAACAAAAGTGGCATATTGCTAACACTGGTTTAGGAATAAAGTGGAGATTGTGAAGCATTGCTGAGAAACTTGGACTGATTTGAGTAAATTCTGCTTTGAACTGGAAATTGAGAACAGAAAGAAATATCTAAAACAAGAGTGATGTAAACACGTCTCCCCAGTGAGAGAGCGTTTACATATGAACATGGTTTTTACTTTTTAAGATGACAAAACTTTAGTATTGTTCATTCCCAAGAGCAGCTACTGCACTTTGTGTCCTGCGGTGTTTTGTGGTGGACCACTCATTTATCGTCATTAACCTGTGAGAATGCCATATGTAGAAGTGTCTTGAATGGGCTCCAAAAGGTGCATCACTAGGAAACAGTGCTTTTGGCTCACGTCACCGTCAGCTCGCAGTACAACTAGGATTTGGCTGCATGGATTGTGAGAACTGTGAAGGAAACAGGTTTGCTGAGACTTGACTCTGACAACTGGAACCTCGTTAAGCATGAGAGGAGATGATTTGTGAGGGAAGGAGAGTGATCTGGCTGTCTCTTTTGGATTATTAAGGAGCAAAGGCCGATCTTAGGCTGTATGATTGAGGAGCTGTTACACTTCCATTCCAAGCCTATTAAATGGCCAGGTAGCCTTACAAGCAATAGCGTCACCAACTTAATTTTACTTCCCCCCCCCCCCCCCCCCCCCCCCCCGAAACAACTTTTCTGTACAGCTTTATTTGCATGCTAAATGAATGAAAGTTTTAGCAGGTGGTGAGGAAACTTTCCACTGAGTGCTGTGTGATTGGCTTCCACATCGTCATAATGACCTGGCTGTAGTGAAATTAATTTAGAAATAACAAGTGGAATTTTCCATTGGATGTACCCATTTCAGTAGCTGCTCTTCCTTGCCCACTTTTTCAGTCTTGAAATTCAGTCATTAAATGAGAGAACCTTTTCAGGTAACATTTCTTTCCTTAGTGATATTTTCCTTGATGTAAATATTTTAAATGGCATGATAGAGAAAGGAGAAAGAAACACATGCCCTTGGTTCTGCTTCAGTTCTTCTACAGATATAAACCAGGCATAACTAGTGAATTTTTTAGTGATGGGGAAGAGAGAATCAGATTTGCTTGATTTCTTCTTTTCTAAACAGAGAGAAACTTCTCTTGTTTTTTTCTGGGGCTTCCCCTAAGTGGTCATTGCTTTTACAGCCTTTTTGTTGCAATATAGTGCCCAAGGTTACATTTGAACCTCATGTAGAGCAGAAAACTCTGCAGAAGAGTTGAGGAGGTCTACAGCCACATTTTGGACCATAAGATGCGGGAGTGGTGATGCCTGCTGTCCAGATGAGAGTTAGAGAGGAGAGATGGGGAATGCAGTAAAGTTCTGAAATACTGGCTGGACTTAAAGCTGTGGCAGGCACAAAGGAAGAGGCGGCAGGGTGCGGACCAGACTGGTGGAAGGTCTGGATGTGTCTGACTTCACATCAGCGAGGGGATACACTGAACCAACCAAGAAAGGAGAAATGTGTGTATGTCCCAGCTGCTGCCCTGCAAAGCGAGAGTACTGACAGGAGAGGAGGTGAAGCATCAAAGAGTGTTCGGGAGATCGTCCTCACCCGTTCGGACCCCTGGTTAACACAGGGCTCAGCAGTATCTCTTAGTTATTCATAATGCAGTGCCTGCAGGTCTCAACTACCTGGAAGAAGAGCTCGTAGAGTGGAAGGAAAAGTGTGTGATATTCAGCCAGATTGGAAATACTCAAGCTGGATGTTTGAATGTCCTATAGAGTCATTCCCAGCGCTGACATAGGATTGGTGTTGCCTTGGTGTGTCTAGTGTGGAGCTGCTTGTGATGTACAAAAGGAGAGATGATTCCCTGCTCTCACATTTCTGCAGCATCACGCCAGCAACTTTCACAGCCAGAACTTCAGGATGCAGTTGTGGAACATAAACTTGTGGTAAATGTTCCATTTAGCAAACTGTGGGGGAGGAAGTGTGTTCTTAATTACTGCAATGTTTCACTGAGGGTGAGCCAGATGACTGACTAGGCAGCAGCACAAGATTTCTTGTTTGGTTTGAACAGATCCTCCATTTTCAGAATGTGCAGGCATCGTGCATGCCAAGGTGGTACAACCCTCTGCCTACCTTGGCATGAGTTTTTAATGATGCCGTGTCTGTGCCGAGTGCCTGGGCTCAGAGCGATTCCGCTGGGACTCTTCATCTGAATGCACCTACGCAGGTCTCCTCCCTGCGCTGCAAATAGTGCTTTAAGGGAAAGGGATCTTTCAGGGCAAAACCACTCCATCTAGTAAAAGTTCCAGATTGCTTAATCTGGTCTCCTTCCACCACTTTCCTATATCTGGCATATAAATAAAAAAACCACTGTTAATATAACTGTATGTCTGCTGTGCTTTGGGACGATCTAACCAGCCGTGTTACGTGGTAAATTGACACAGCTTGGCAGAGCGACTGAGCTCCAGGACATAGAAGCTGTTACACTACTTTGGATTAGAAATACCAAATCGTTGGAGTGCTTCGGCAAGAGGCTTCAGTCGAGTCACCTCCTTTTTACAAAATGTTACTATGCAAACATTTACAGATGATTTCAGAATGTGTACAGCTTTGTTCCATCTTTTTGAAAGGATGGGACACTGGGAAGAATGTTTTTGTATGCTTTTGAAGAATACATCTGTCACACTTGTGTTCTGGTTCCATTGTGACGATTCGATCCTGTTCTTTGCTGGGGAAAAAAAAGCTGAAATGGAATAATCTCTTTGCTGTTCTAAATGATGCCTACTTGTATATGGGAAAATTGCATCAAGTATGTTTAATTACAGAAATATCTTCTAGCATGATCTCATTCACATAAAGCAGTAACTCCTTGATTTTTTAAGCTGTTGAATTCTGTGATAAAATAATCTTTCCTGTATTCTGTCATTGTGAACTGCAGTAGCCCAGCCCATTTCTGTCAATAAGTAACTGTTCATTCTCTGATGTTGTGTGCTGTCTCTTGCATTTTTCCTGATGATAACGTGTCCTTCTCTAGCCTAAATCCCTACAGCTACGATGAGAGCTGTCTCAGCAGCAGCGAAGATCACATCCCGCTGGCTGCCTTGCCCTTGCTGGCTGTTTCATCCCCTCAGTACCAGGATGCAGTTGCCATGGTGATTAGTAGAGCCAATCAAGTTTACAATGAATTTCTCAAATCTACAGATGGGGCTGGTTTTAATGGACAGGTAGGACTATTTTCTCTTACATCAAATTCCTTCCAAGCAAGGCTGTTTCTTTTTAAGCCATTGTGTTGATGTGGGACAATACTGCAAATAGGATGAATGAATGTTAGCATGGGATTCCCTATGCAAAATGTCCTCTCAGCGCCCAGCATGAGAAACTGCACAAGTTTCCAGAAGTGTCTATCTACCCTGGACTTACTCAGTTGGTAGAAGAGTACTGTACCTTCTCCCACAAGCATTTTGACCCGCAAGCTCTTTCTCAGTATTGCTGTGAACTCTGGTAATGTGTAAGAGCCCGGTTGTGCGCTGTGTGGTGTGCCAAGCAGGGGACAGGCGTGCCAGCCCAAGACAAGCAATAATTGTGTTACTGAGCTCCTCACACACCTGCTAGAGCTGAGAAAAAAGCTGGGAGATCTCTGACTAAGAGCATAATGAATCCAGTATTTCACTTTTGCTATTTCTTTTTTGTCTCCATCACAATAGTAGTAAAACAACTGACAGTGAAGAAACTTAGAGGGCAAATACTCTGTTGCCAGCAGTGTTGCAGGTTTCCTGTGTAACTTTGGGAAAGTCGTGTAACTTTTCTGATGTGACCCACTGCCCAGTGAAGTCACCTGCAGACTTGAGGCTGGTGTGTCACAGTTATTGTTCCTACTTTTCCATCTTTAGACTACAAAACCCAGTACTTTCCTGCTTCACATAGAATAGATATGTTACTGCTACCCTGTATGAGTTACTGAAATGATTTTGTGGTGGGGCCTTTTATGTAGCCAGAAACATGCACTTCCTTAAAGTATAGTGACCTCCAGACTTCAGAAAAAGTAAAAAAACCCCAACATTTAATATAGAGTACAGTGTAATCTTTGAAGGAAAGCATGTGTTTTATTACACAAACAAATTCTTTTCCATAGCAGTAATAAGATTATGCTGTAGCATATCAATATTTTTAGACTAAAATTTGGTTTTAAGACAGTTTTAATATCCATAGTGCTTTTATGCTTGAAGCATAAAATCAGCCTGCTGCAGTGACAGAACATTATGAAAGGTGAGGTTATGTGAAGAAGAATTACAGCAGTTACAGAAATATTTGTGAAAACAATTATCTGTATAAAAAATTTAGTGTTATGGGTTTCTTTTTTCTTTGACAAAGTTACAAAGAAGTCTCCTTGGTGTGTTTTGCAAACATATATATTAATATTTCTCGTGGAAGACTCTGCAATACCTCTGTATGCTCCACAGAATTTTCACCATCAACAATTATTGGCATTGATAGAATGGAATTGACTTCTCTGTGCTCTCTACAGTGCTTTGCTTTGGTCTTTAGATTGAAGTCTCAACTCTACCTCTGAATAAGTCCTGCACTTCGAGAATATATACCATACAGCCTGACCCCCAGCCTGTCTGTATATTTTCTTTCATATTTTAGTCTCCTCTGTCCATTTATATTGCAAGTTCAGGTTTGTAAGGAGAAGTAGTGTCTTCTGTTAAACTAATCGGAGTTGGGAACAAGACTAGACGTTTGCTTCAGTTTGAGGATTGCAGAGAAAGAGTTTCTGGAACCTGTGAACCGTGGGGGTTCTTATCAAGGAAAACGGTAATGCAGCTATTGCTGATCCTCAGACACAGGCAGGGGAACGGAAAGAAGGAGTCGTCTCCTGTGGGACAGGGAGTAGTTCGGTGGAACTGGCTTGTGAGTTACGTCCTAGTGTACTCCAACTATTGAATTCCCGATTTTAGTACTCTGTGTGTTTTAATTCCCAGGCCCATACTTTGAACGTAGCTTGTATGTTTATATTAAACGTGAAGCAAGAGTGAATCTCTCTGCTTAATACCTCATTTAAAAATTTCGTTCCCTTGTCCTGACAGGGGAGTACCAATCTGGTTTTAATCTGTTGAGATCCTCTTCCTGGTGTGATTCTGAAGGAAATGTTAAGTGGCGTGAAATCTTTGGGTGATCTGGACTTCTGGAACTGCAGTCTGGCTCCAAGCAGCTCGAAGAATTCTGGCCCGTTTGGCCAAACTCCCAGCTGGTCAAAATAGTCCCTGGGACAGATATTCTTGGGTTGGGGCATACATCTGGAGATAAAAGGAAGTGGGAGAAAGTGGCTACACATTTTCAGCTGCAATAAGAACCAAGG
>KZ506193.1:244653-324934 GCA_002844005.1 Limosa lapponica baueri
TTTTTTTTTTTTGCTTTTAAAACACTTGCTGCACCTCCCCAGAAAATCTTTTTATTTCTTCAGGTGTGTCTCATTGGTGACTGCATTGGAGGAATTTTGGGCTTTGATGCCATCTGCTATAATCCTAATCCAGCTGACGAGAGTCGGAACAGTAGCAGGAGAGGAAGCATCAGCAGCATCCAGGTGAAGAGAAAAAGTCCACACAGCTGAAATCCTATAGATTCATTCCCTGGAGGAAATCAGCTCCATATAAACCAGAGAAAATTTAAGGATTTGGTAAATTGCCATGATAGCATGGGATTTTGCTCATGTATCAAAAAATTGCTGTCTGGAAATTAAGTCTGCAGCTTCAGTTTTATGATATACAGAAACCCCTAGTGAAGGCTTTATCTGTAAATCTTTAAAGTAGGGTTACCAAGTACCCTTTATTGTATCCTTATCTGTAGATGCAAAAACATCCTCTGTCAGTAAGCTCTGGTAGGCTCCTGGTTTTGCTAAAAGTCTTTTATCTTTCTTTTAATAATTTTTTTATTTGTTCACATAGGGTCTGGAATTCCTTATGCTACTGCCTGGGGGTGGTCTAGCATTAAGATGTGCTCATGAATAAGTTCTAGTGACTGGTGAAAAAAATGCCTCCTTCCTGATAAGGAATGCAAGTCGCCTGAGTATCTGTGAATGGACCACTGGGCATAACAGGGTCTATGCGAGGGCTACATTTGGAAAGAAGGGAGGGTTAATTCTAACAGTGATCCAGGAAAGATTTTATGATAGTAAAAGCAGAGTTTTTTAAAGTAATGCTAGCATGTAAACTTGATTATTGTGTTCAACACTTAAGAAAGAACAATTGAAGTTCAGCTAATCTTAGGTACTTCAGACTGAAGTGGACATGGAAAGGGAGCGTAGTGTTTCAGAGCGGATGACGAATGAGGTGCCCACACTCTGTTCTTCGATGGTTTTGCGACCCTGGCCAAAATTGTTTCATCTCTTGACACTTTAGTTAACCTCTCTCCTCAAGAACAGGCTCAGTGATACCAGTCTGCTTGGTTCAGTTGAGAGCTGTGTGTGATGGGAGTACCCTTGAGCAAATAGACATCCTCTAAATGTTTCCAGGAAGGAGAATTACTCACCATTGATAATGCAGCTCTGGATCCTCAGCAGCTAGCCTTTGATAGCACCAGCGCTGAGAATAGGGCAAATGAATGGAGAAATGGTTCTCCTGGATCCGAGTCCTGCAGTGGTGGCGGTTGTGCAGGGGCTGCTGATGAGTCTGAGAGTGGGGATCAGGCTTCAGGGAGTGTAGGCTCTCTTGACCCCCCTGCTCTTATAGTTTCAACTTTCCTGTATTCCTCTCTTCCTTGATACCACAGAGCTTCTCTTCCCTTTTCCTCTCTCCGTCTTTCCCCTTTTCTCTTTCTGTCTTCTGTGTGTCCAGAAGAACTAAGTGTTCTTTTCTTTCCTTATCTTGTCTTTCTGTCCATTGTTCTCAGCTTGCTCCTGTGAAACACTTTCAGGAGGACTCTGGGTTTTTTTTTTACTGTGTGGTTTTTTTTCCCCCTTCCTTGGAAGTCTGAGATGCAGAAATATAAGAGAGTTTTTTACTTTACCGGTAGTTTCACAAATGTCAAGGGCATGAAATGAAATGAAGTGAAACTAGTTGGAAATAAGGATGAGACTGAGGTACTCTCAACCATTGCATTTTATGTTCTGGTTATAAACCTGAAAATAGAGTAAATTAAGTACATTTATGTTGTTTCTTTCTTACTCTGTTTATTTCAAAGTAGTCTATAATAATAAGCTAGATTGGTGATGCAGTGACCATTACGTTCTCTGGATAGTTCACAGTTTTAGGCGCTAGAAACTTGCTTTTGGAGAGAGAGAGGCTGGTAGTTTAATGAGGCAATGTAAACAAGGAATTAGAATGGTACGTTCTGCTACCGTAGGTGAGTATTTGTTGGTTTGTGTGTTGTAGTCTGGTTTCTGTATTTTAGTTTCCAATACACACTAAATAATCAAGTCAGGATTATCCATTATAGGTAGTGACTTCTACAGTACAGGCAGAAATTTTTTCTCAATACATTGACTGGAATTCCTTTTTAAAAAGTAATGGTAGCCGAGATGCTGATATATCTGCCATGTCATTTTAAGGGAGCCTTAAAACGTCACTAGGGTTTTGATGAAACTCTGAGTCTTGACAGCACTGATACAGTTTTCATTCATATCAAGTCACCGATGGTATGATGTTTAGGAGCTTGACCTACAGCCCATTTAGATCAATGGATTTGTCGGTGCATTTCATGGGCTTTCATTCAATCTCTAAAAATTCCCTTTCAGCAATGTGTATGTGGATTCACCTCCTTTTTGTGTGCCAACATGAGTATTCTTATGCACTCTAAAAAATTTATTCATAGGCACAATTTTTTTTGTGAACATGCTGGTTCTAAACTAATCTTCTGCAAGTTATTTTAGATGCTAATGCTAGTTGTGTCATGTCATCCCATGAATTTTAGTGCTGCTTTGTAAGAGTTAGTAGAATATGGGTGAAAACCAATGATTATGCAATTAGAAGGGGGTTAACTGTGTCTGTTCTCACAGTGTGCCTTGTTGATGTTTTTGAAGTTTTGTGAAAATGAATGTCAGGCATTTTCACACTGTCTTATTTTGTTGTTCTGAATAGAAGGAGATTTACATGGAATTGGATTACACAGTTGTTAGAAAAAAACAGATCTTTGGTGCCTCATGCACCCAGATCTCACACGGGAACAGGGGATTCAGTCCAATGGTGTTTGATTTGAAAAGCAGCGTTCGTGTTGGCTGCTGAAAGGGATGCAGGAGTAAAAGTCTGGGGGGAATAGGGATGTGTCAGGGAGGATGCTGGTGCAATCTGCAGAAGTGCTGGAGGAAATGAACAATAAATAAATCTATTTCCTATTTTAATGGGTACCTTAAAGATATGGTACCACTGGTCTCCTCTTGCATCCTGCAGAAGTTCACATTCTCAAAAATTCAGGTCCCGCATCCATGGAACACGATGAGCAAGACCATTAATGTTGTAATGAGCATTTTGTGCAATCAGGTAAGACCCCTTCTCATTACCTTATGATATTTACAGTTCTCTAAGAATGATGATGTCATGAGGGATAAAGCTTTTACGTTAGTCCTCCTCCCCCCGCTAAAATTCCCTGTTCTCCTTCCAGCTTTTAGGCTTTACATCTTACACAGAAACTTAATCTTCATCTCTTTCCCTATCTTCTACTGCAGAGAGAAAGAAAGTCTAACCCCTTCCACCCTTTCTTGAATAAAGTGAGGTCAAATGTATAAATGCAGCCATTTCGTATAGGCTCTGTCGTATTTTGGTCACTGTCTAAATCCTCCTTTTGCTTTGTTCATTCTCTGAAGGATAATCCCCCCGTAGCAGAGGACTCCAGTCTGGGTGGCAGCAAACGCCTGAGCAAAAGCAATATTGACATCTCGGGGATGGTGGAGGGTGAGAAGCCGTTGCCCAGGAAACAGAGTGACTCATCCACCTATGACTGTGACACTATCAGCCAGCATCATGCTTTCCTGACCAGGTAACTAGTCTTTGGTGACTGAGTAAAGGAAAAAGGTTTGTTGTGGAATGCAGCCTGTCAGCACCAGAGCTACAGAACCGTTGTGATTGTTTGTGGTGCAGTTCTGAATGTTTGCTTAAAGTCCCTGTATACCCCTCAAAGGAAACCACAGAGATTTTGAATCTAGTATGAACTTAATCACACATGGAGAGTTTTTTTATTTAATCTTTATTCAGTTGAAGGGTTTTGAATATGCAAAACAATGCAAGTAGTTCCATTTCTTCAGTGCAGCCCCCACAAATCAAGATGGATGAATGCTTTATAATTCTAAATTTCTGTTACATTTTTCGTTCTAAAGATCTCTCTGACTTCAATTACAGGCTTTCTATTATTCTGATTATAGTGAGATAATTGCTTTAGGTGCTCCCATTGGTCTGAGCAATTCAGATCAGCTTTATAACAACAACAAAAGAACCCTGCATAAAAGTTTGGGTTAAATGAGAAGGAGGTTAGGGGAGGGAGAGTTAACTGAATTAGTTTTCCTGGATCCTAAGAAACCTTTAAAACACAGATTTGATGGGAAGATAAGCATTCCTTTTTTCTCATTGTTTCTGCCTGTTCTGAGCTCTTTGGTTTTTTACTCATCTGAATTCTTGGTGCTTTTTTTCCTCTACCCATCATCTTATTTCCTTTATTTCATTGGGAGTGACGCAGAGGGAGAAATCCTATTGTGTGTTGAAGTTTTAGTTCTGCTACTATTGAATATAGTGCAGACTTACTACTGTGCTTTACTTCAAGTCTGGCAGTTTTGTTAGTAGCAGTTTAAGGTAATTTTATTTTCTTGCTTTGACTGAATGTACTATGCTTTACTTTTGTTGACTATTCTGCTTTTATTTTCAAACCATTGGGTTTTCTGGATATTGATATGTTGTAAAGTGTCTGCCCTCTTCATTATTGTTGAATCAGTGCATTTTCTTTGCTCAGCATCCACTCTAATGTATTGAAAGATGGTGCAGACTTTCCTCCTGTGGATTCCAGTCTCTCGGAAGTAAACCTGGGCCGATTTGAATTCGAGGTGTCTGATTTTTTCCTCTTTGGATCACCGCTGGGCCTGGTGCTGGCCATGAGGAGCACTGTTCTGCCTGGCCTGGACGGTAAGCACTTTCTGGGGTTGGAATACAGGCTGCTTAATGACCTTTGTAAATGAAGAGACTCCTGTAAAAGGAGGTAAATGAAAAACCTCACTCCCCAGTCTTTAACTAGGCTAAGTTTCTTCCTCGAGAAGATGGGAGTGTTAGTGTAGTAGGCACTGAGGTGATGGGGCCTGTTCTGGGGCTGTCACTGCTTTCGCCCACATGTGTCTGCTGCTCTGTTGTACGACATATATTCCATGTCATACAACATGAAGCTTACACCTCACTAAGGATCAGTCCTTGAAAAGAAACAGAAATAACATCTGTGCTTGGTTCAGCATTGCATCTTGTTCATGTCTCTCTTTGTGGGTAAATTTGGCCCCTCGGTGTGTTGGTTGTGGGCGAGTTTTTCGTCTCTGGTAACAGCCTAGTGATCAGATACATACAGGATTTTTTTGTTTTCTTTCTAAATACATCTGTATTTTGTTGTTTTTTTCAGTTAATGTATGAGCTTCCTTTACTTTTCAAAATTCAGTGTGTGTTTTTGTTTTGCCTCTGAGGTTTGGATAGCACAGCATCTTCATAGGAAATGATACATTCATTTATCAGGTGAGGGAGAAAAATCAGTTGCAATACTGCGAAGAGACAACAATTGAGGACTCCCAATTTATTTCTTCTCAATTTATGGACTTTTGAGTAGTGTAGTTTTCAAAGTCACATATGATTGCAGGAATAAAGTGAAATGTAAAATAAACCGAAAATTATTTTACTTGCCATAATTAAAAAAATGACCAAACCTGTGTCTTTCAGAGCCTTTAGAAATCTGGTAGGATTTTTTTAGCAAGTTCCATGGACTTACAAGAGAGCATAATTAAACTTGCAACTTGCATTTCATTCCTCATATTTGTAATACTCAGTTTTATTCAAACAAAAAACAAACCCAAAACCAAAGCTCAGCTAAAGAGAATGGAAATTCATATATATTTTCCCATAAAATAAGGCTTTTTGCTTCTTTGAAAGAGCTGTCAGGGAAATGAACAAGAATTACATAGATGATGGCTGGCTTTGAAAACTGCACTGCAATTTGTTTTTCTGTCTTTGGGGATTTCTTTACAAGGTTAGCAACACTTCCCTGTGACGATGGTGGGGGTTTGGGTTTTTATTTCCTCTGCCAAATGCCTTTTAATTTTCTTCAGTTGAATATTCTGTTGGTCTCTTAGTGCTTCTTTGGCAGTTCTGGTTTCGCTCTAGCACTCTCTTCTGTCACCTTCCTGCTGTCTAGTCTTAGCTCTTATTTTTCTAAAGTACTGATCATTTGTGCGTCTCTGCCAGATTCTTCCACTCTCTGTGTGCTGATTATCCTTGGAAGAGGCTTGCACCCTATGAAAATTTCAATGTTTTTTAATTCCAAATTTATCATGAGCATTTAGTTACCTCCACAAAGTGGCACTGTTCTACCTTAGGATGGCTGTAACCGTTTGGTGTTTTGCGCTTGCTCTCAATGGGAACTAGTACTGCTAAATGCCATGGTAGTAGGAAGTAATCTCCTTTGGAACATCATGTGCTATATTCTGTTGCCAAGTTGGAAGAGGGGTGTGAAAACAGCTGATAACTCAGAGGACATGCTTTCTTGTTGCCACTAAATATCATAATTTGCCCTATGCTGACAACTTTCATAACCCTGCTGTTTGCATTCCTGGCTTTCTTTGTCTGCCTTCTGTGTACATACAGAAGGCAGACACACAGAGAAAAAGTTCCTGTGCGAGAAGTATTAGAAGGTGCAATTAGGCAACTGGTTTAATTAGATTAAGCACTTCCTATATGTTTAGCTCTGACAGTTGATACTAAACATGACAAGAAATAAAGAATAAACCAATACACTACCCACTAGGGAAGGAAGCTCTAGTTTAGTAGGGTAATACCCAGTTTACTGCTGTAGTTTATAAGCAGTAGATCCCTAAATACATATGTCAAAGTTATAGGATTGCCAAAATATGGTTTTAATTACAATGCAGTGCAATGCTTTACCTCACAGAATGTACTTCACACTATTTGGGATCTGCAAGAGAATTATATTTTCCTTGCAAAGAATTAATTTCTGCTGTGCTTAAATGCTCTCACACAGAGCTTAATGCAAAGAATCATAAGAATCATAAACCTCATTTCTGTACATTAGCTCCCATAACGTGACTTCAGAAACTGCAGTGCTTCCTGTAATCTAACTGCTTTTGCTGTCACCTAGATTTAAGTCCTCTGGACGTAACAGGCCCATCAAACCATTTTGCTGGTAAATATTTGAAGTGCTGAGTATCATAGCTGTAATGCTCAATAATGTATTTACAGGATTTTTAAACTTCTTTCTTTTTCCTTCCATCTCCTTCTCTGGCTGGTCTCCACATCTGCTGCATGCCTGCATCTCTGATTGTGATGCCTCTGGTAACTCCTTTGCAGCAAAGTGTTCTTTACCTATGAAATAGAAGACAATTTAGTTAAATTTCTTATGGCTGGATGTATGCTAGTTTGGAGTTTGCAGAAGAGCATATTAACCATGTTTTGTATAGACTCCTTGAAAATTGTGAAGGGGCAATACTGAACTCTGTCTCATTCTCGTCCAAGTGTGCCAGGTCCGCCCTGCCTGCAGCCAAGTGTACAGTTTCTTTCACTCTGCTGACCCCTCTGCCTGCAGACTTGAACCGTTGCTGGAGAAAAGATTCCACCTCCTGCCCCCATTCACTGTCCCACGCTACCAGAGATACCCGCTTGGGGATGGAAGATCTCACCAGTTAGGTACAGTGCCTATTTTCATAGCTCTTCTTACCTGTTTTTCTCTCAAGCATTCTCTTCTTACACAGCTCAAGAGGATTTGAAGTACCAACACGCTAACGTTGCTAAAAACAAGTCATCTGAGACAGAATGGCATAGACATATTTATCAAGTGTGGAGCCAGAGGAGATTACCAAGAGAAAATTATTCTTATGTTTGAATTTTGTGATGCTAGTTGTGTTAAAGAGGAGTTGGATGGTGATACCACTGCTTTAGTTGAAGTGTCACTTGCAAGCTTCCATGTCTTTGACTATAATTTTGAACAATTTATTTTTACAATTAGTTGACCTTTGCCTAGATCTTCAGATATGGTTTCTCTTGGTCACTTGTGGTTGGTTTATTGTAGATATCTACTAGGACAAATCAGAGCACTGAGCAAATCATCTTTTGATTGCTCTTTTCCTAAGTAGGCTACTAAACAGTAGTTATGTTGGGTAATAAATGTTTGTATCTAGGAAAAAATAGAAATAGACTGATTTGTGGAGAAGAAAGAGGAAAACATGGGTGAGCAAGGTGCCAGTAGAAGGAATTGTGCTGTTTTGACTTTATAGAAAATGAGATCAAATCACATAGGTGGAAAGTATCTTGACTTGTCATATTAAGAAAAAAAGGAATTGCTCTGTGTATCTGTACGTGCATGCACATTAGATTTATTCTTTTTGCTACAGATTCAGACATGAATTCAAGCCTCAGCAGGGTATTTCAAAAGCGTTTTCAGGATTCAGAGTTTAAGGTTGGAGGCTAATATAGTAAAATGGCAGTGTTTTCCATTTGGAGCTAGAGGTATTGTATCATTCGGACCCTGTTCTGTGCAGTAGATACACACAACTCCTTTGTTTTATCTGCTCAAATATGGTTGGATATGTTGCATCCAATATGTTGGATGCAAATCAGTTTGAATATGATTAAATCAATGTTTGAAAAGCAACAGTTGACCTTGAGTTGAAGAAGGTTGGTTTCTAGGTGTTGGCTTCACTGAAACGTGAAGATCTAGCAGTTCCTTGGGAACTGACTTCAGGAACAGCAAAGGTGAGGGACAGTCCAAACTAGGGAATATATGCTCTCTTCTCACCCCCATGTCTGAGTTTTCTTTCAATGGCAATATATATCCTGCTTTGCATTCTGACTTGGAGTTACTAGAAAGCCTGACTGTGCAGTTGGAAATCCTGATGGTTAGTTAGGCACAAATTCTGTCGCTGAGATGTATCCAAGGCTATCCTGAAAAGATGAACCCTCCTTTAAATTACTGTCATAGGAAGAACAGTTCCCTTAGGCTTCTTTTCAAATTGAAAACCTTGCGTTGGTACATTTCACCAGCTTTGTTGTGTTAAAGTAAAACCTTCAGATACAGTGATTCTTGAAGCAGAGGCTTTATAAGTGATCTGGGAACAACTGGTGTTCTTTTTGAGTTCATCTAAGGCACTGGGTCAGAAGATTCCCCTGCAGAGCATGTAAATCTGGAAACCCTGTCTGTTGGGTGTATTATAAAATAAAAATTCCTGAGCACTCATGATCAGCAAACGTTCCATGGTATGGTTTTGTATTTAAACCTCTGTGCAGAGTTAAATCATTGCCGTGCTTTACACCTGAGCTGCGTTACATTTCAGCGAAGGTGAAATCCTCCCATTTAAATGCAAGTGCTTTGAGATCCTTTTGGAATTTAAGGTTCGTCATTCACAAAGGATTAATTCTAGTGACTGTAATTTTTTTTTCCTGTTCTCTGATACCTGGGCTTGTGAAAGTATTTCTTAAAATGAGAGCCTTCATGGTGTCAACTGGAATGGTAGTTTACTAATCAGTTTTGATGAGACCTAGTTACACCAAACTGTAATTATTATGCACTGCCCAAAACAGCCTTTTCTAATAATCTCTCACGTCATTAAACAATCTCATTCACTGTTCCTTTTCTCATAAGATGTGATGATTAAAATGATTCTGGTGTCTGCCTGACATTCCTGATGGTGCCTCTGTGAAAAAAAAATATCTGATCTGGAAACCGCATGAAAAAATGTACTACTAGAAGAGAATTTCCCCAGATGATTCCTAGGAAAAGTTCAGTGATAACACAGTGCCGGGGATGGACTTGTATAGCTCTCTTTCAGTTCTTGCCAATCAAATGAAACTCTTGGAGTCAGCTGCTCTGCGTAAGGTTTATCCTGAAGCTTTTAGTTTATCGAATTTACTTTTTCCATTGAGATTCAGGAAACATCGAAGACTTAAATGGCAGGACTTAGAGAGCAGGACACACGTTTATCTGGACGATTGCCTTTTGCATCCAGCAGGCATTGACGCTTATCGTTAACTCTGCCCCCAGCATCATTCCGACTGTAGAATGGTATTCTTTCTGTGTGTGATGGACTGACCTGTTAAGAGCTCAACGATGATGAAAGCTGGCTCTTACCAGGCTTGATTTTGACAATCACAGAAACCAGCCCAGATAATTACTCCTCTTTCTGTCAGTTACTTGGTCAGGTGCAACTGTTGATACTATTCCTAGTGTGGATGTGATGACATTATTAGGCTATTGATGTAATAGCTTAATAAAATAAAATTATTTGAGGCATGGTTTAAATTCAGTTTTCTGAATGTGTAGGAGAGTCAACACATAGCAAAGAGAAAGAAAAATTAGCAGAGATACGTTGGCTCACAACATGTTTTCCATTCTGTGCAAAGTTACTATTTTTACTTCTGTCTCCATTTTAGTGGGAATGAAAAACCGAAACTCTTGAAAAATTATAATGGGGGAGGAGGGATTTGATTAGGGTCAATTTGCAACTGTTTCAGCAGAGCAGCAACCATTCAGGAGCAGAAAATTTCTTTTAGAAGTACAACCTTTTTTATTCAGTGAGTCAGGGGAAGCAGATAGTATGCATCAGAACACTGCCAACCATGAGCACTTCATGGAGATTTAGATTTTTTGGGATTTGTTGCAGCTTCCTCTGTGGAACTCCCTGTTGGTTGATGTTTGGGTCAGGGTTCTGGTTCAGATAGACCCCTAAAGGTGTGCCAATTGGCACCTTCCCTGTTCCTCACTGCTTATGTCTGTGGGTTCTGCTGCTCTCTTCAGTGAACTCATTTGCTGTGGTATTTTAGGCCACCTAATTTGGGGTTTGTTGTCAGAAGGACGAGGTGCCTTGCTGTATGACATAGAATCGGACCTTTTACTTCTTTGTGCTGCTTCTTTCACTGCAAAGAGCGTTTAATACTTCTTCGTCTTGTGAGGTAGGTAATAGGAAAGCAGCATTGTATTTTCTTTTCAGTTGTCTGTGTTGGAGTCCGTATAGTTTGCCTGAGACAAAGGAAGTAGAAAAATTATCCTTCCATTCTTTTTACCTCCGTCAAGCTTTCCTGTAGCCACACATGGCTTTCCCTGCTGCATGGTGTCAACAAGATTGCTTTGAAACAACAGTACGTTGCAATTTCCTTAATGAAAACTCTAAGCACATGTTCCCATGGAAACTACAATTGAACATATTCTATCCAAACTACATACCCATCACAAAGTGTTAGAATTAATTGTTTCTCTGATTCAGTTGGAGGGCAGCTCCTTGTGTTTTCTCATACAGTTGAGATATTCAAGCTTATGTCAAAACAAGCCAGAATCCTTCTAGCTGTGTCTGCTTTTTGGAAGGGGGGAGATTGTATGGAGCTTTGCTGCTATTTGTTTTCATTTAACAGTGACATGTTTTACCAGTTCTGATATTCTATAGACACTTATGCTTCCAATGTATATTTTTAAGGAATGGTGTCCTTGAAAGCAGCAGCTTCCTTTTGCGTTCTCCTGTGTGTGTTCATTGCATTGAGAGTTCATAACTGGAAAAGTTGAAGGGAAACTTATTCCCAGCCTCCACTACATAAAGAATCGTATGACATAGTTCCCAGCCCGAGACCATGTGAAAGATGAGCACAGCATGATTACAGTTATTTGTCTGAATGGGACCGAAATACACTCAGAAATTGAGCAATACCTCATCCAGGGCCATCTGCTTTCTTTTGTATTGTGTGCATTGAACTGGGTGTCCTTTTTTCTTCTGTTCACTGTTTTAAACTCTCCAAGAAGTTCTTTCTCTGAAAAACAACACCGAGGAGTCAGTTGATTTGATATGCACTTTGCTGTATGTCCTGTCTCCCAGTTGAGGTTCTGCCTTTCCTAGGTATAGCAGGGATGTGCAGGCTGCTTCAAGCAAAATTATCAGTAATGCTTTTATTTAAATGCATGTCTGTTCTTACATGTTTCAGAACACTCCTTCAGGAGGAAGGCTGTGTTTTTTTCATTAAGTACAGGTGTTAGCCATGGCCCTTCGCTTTGTCAGAGTGGCATGAATAAATGAGAATTCTGTTCCATTTGGGAACACACAAACCAGTAGATATCCTTGCTGAAGGTTCTCTCTCTAAAGTCATCTTGCTCATGTCAGGAAGAGGACAAGAGAAGTATCACAGATTCCTAAGGCTGTGTAGCTCTTCTCAGGGATCACTTCAAAATGGACAGGGCTGAGTGTAAAGTAAAATAGCTTCCCAACATCAGTACCCAGTTCAGAAGATCTTGGCCAAAGCACCCAGCTGCTCTTGCACTTTGATGGCAGTAGGATGTGCTTTCTCCATTTAGTCGCACTGTCTCATGCTGTCCTCACTCTGAAGGCATTCCATCTGTGGTCATTAGATCTGGTATTATTCAGGAAAATGCTCGTTAGTTCTGTACTAAAAACAAAGTAAAAAAAAATAATTACACACACACACTAGTTCCAAAGGCATGATGTTCATCCCATTGGTGTTTTTTTTTTTTATGATTTTCATTTCTGTAACCTGCAGGTGATGCTATCCACAACCACAGTGCTCTGTTCCTTGAGAACAGCTCTTTGAACATACCTTTCTCTCAGGAGACTCCTGGATCTCCAAACGCATCTGATCAACCACAAGGGAAAACAAGAAAGTTGAGCTTGGCCAGCACAAACAGTGAAAACTCAGGGTCAACGGAAAGCTTGCCATCAGCAGACCTCACCAACAGTGAGTGGAGCCTGATGCTGTGTGCTGTCTGATATGGCAACAACCCTTCCCTCCACATCCTTTCTGTGGAAAAGTTTATTATGAAAAGGAAAATTACCCACTTGGAAATTTGGGGAGAATCAGAACAGCCTAAATTGCTGCAATTTTAAATAACACAATTTAGCATCCTCTTCTGTTTGTAATTAAACAGATAAAGTAATAGACATGAAGTCACAGTTTTATATTAAGGTGCCACTCATAAATAGTCATTAAGGGTTTCATACTAACAGGGCTTTAGACACATGTTCCAGGTATGAAGAAATATAGATAGATAAGATTTATTACCCATAATTAAAAGTGCTATAAATCATTATATTGTCCTGTTATAGACTGTAGTCATATATCAATATTCCATTCACTATTTGGGAAGCATTTGCAATTCTTACTCTGTAACATTATCGTAAAAGTACTTTCACGTCTTTCACGGTATGTTTTCCATGGACCAGGAAGCAATGGGAATCACACTGAGGTGATTTCTCCTTCCCAAAACTTGTACCCAATAGAACTGTGTAGATTGCAGACATTTAAGTGATGATGCAATCAGTGAAAACAGAACTTTCATATTTGATAGATATTTTTAACAGGCTCTGTCAAGATTAAAAAAGCAGACTTCATTCAATTGTCTAGCTTAAATGTAAAGACAGCAAGAGATTTATTAAGAAGATATTTTATAGAAATGTGATGCTGTTTTGTTTGGTTTTTTTGTAGTTACTGCAAAGTGGTGGGGAACAAAACGAATAGATTATGCCTTGTATTGTCCAGATGTGCTGACAGCCTTTCCAACTGTGGCCCTGCCACATCTCTTCCATGCCAGCTACTGGGAATCAACAGACGTTGTGGCCTTCATTTTAAGACAGGTCATTGATCTCTTTATTTTTTCTCTCTGCAACAAATAACCTTGTGATTGTTAATTGCATCTTCCAAGGGTGATCAGTCTTTTAACCTTTAGTTCAGTTAGATGGCTAATTGTGGTTGCGTCACATGCACATGGGTGTAGGAACGAGAGATGTGGATTCATTGGAGAGGGGAAGGGGCCAGTGAGCCCCTCATTGGCACCGCTGGCTGGTGTTCCTGCTGCTGACTGTGTGGCTGGGAACGTGCTGTCATGCACACCTCGCGCGCCGCTCCCATGCCCCAGTTCAGTATACCCTTGTATTACATATTAATTTCCTCCTGATTTGAAGGAATAGGATATCTCTAACCTTAGTTAATTATATATTTCCCTTCCAAATATCAAATTATTAGCCTACATTTGATAATAAGCCAGCAGTTTGAAAGTACTGCTCCTGTCAGAAAATCAAGTCTCTCCTGTAGCTATACCAGAGTATTTCAAGGCATTGTGTGCACTGTCTCTTCAGAATTTATTTCCAAGTCATATGATGGGTCTCTTGTTCCTACCATGTCAGTAATTAGACAGCAGCTCGCAGTGACATTATCCCTAACACAGTGCTCTGACCTCTAGAGAAAGTGATGAGGGTGAGAAACCTCGCCTGGGCTAAAAACAATAATTAAGTGGTGTTCAAGTGAAACCGGCAGGTTAAGTGTCCCTCCAAGAACCGAAAGTGACCCTCACCTGAAAACCAGTCACAAGTAGTTTAATTTGGATTAACCTAAGGATCAGTGTGTTTCTTACATCCAGTAAATGATGAAACAGCTGCTGCCAGGCAGACAGTAGAGAGAATAATGCAGAAAACTGCAGAGTGACTTTTTTTCATTAAATCAGTTTGGCAGATGTCAGCGTGCTTGCCTCTCTCGTGACTCCTTTTGCTGGTCTCTGAGTGTTAATCCCTCCACTCCGTGCTCCTGGCGCTGTTGTCAAGGGTGTCAGTTCACTGGAGACTCACCTGGCAGCTCTGGCAGTGGAAGCTCAGACTCCGAGTTCCCTCTGGGCCAGAACCGCCGCGGAGTCACCCTGTGCAGTTGTACTGAGCCCCATCTCTACATCCCCATCCATGAGCGGGAAGGGCACCAACCTGGCTGGTAACCAGACCACTCATGGAGTTTCTGATTGCTGTTTTTAACTGATAAAATTCTAAGAGTCCTTCAGTCTCCTGCTGTCCTTTCAGAGCATCCTTTAGTATATCTGATTCCAGTCAAAATGTATCATCGAGCAATGGAGAGTTTTAAAAGCTAATGTAAAAAGCTTTGTTTATAACTAGCATCACCATAATCAAGGCAAAGCAGAAGTTGCTGAAGAATTTTTCTGTGAATCAGACCAGTCTCCAGAACAGGAATTTTATTTGATGCTCATCCCAAATCTGCTGGAAGTGACAGGGTGCAAATCCCTGTTTTTTCTGTTCAGGGACCCTAGATAGTTGTACATAGATGTTTCTCCTCTCCTTTGCAGCTCTTTTATAGCTCTTGTCATCTCGTCTTCTTTCTTGGGGCAATTTTTGCCTTGAATTCATCAGAACATTCTCCCATCTTTCCTTTTAAATGTCTCTCTGAGCCCACTTGTCTGTTAGCAATCAGTCTTGCTTTATTCTACTTGTTATTTCTGTGCATTCATATCAAGTTGTATTATTGTGCTTTACCTAGCCTTGTATGTGCATTACAGCTTTTAGAATTTAATAAGCCCTTCAAGCAGTTGGAACATGCCTGTTAAGCAATATGTGAGCTTACAGCACTACATAAAGGACTGGTTAGCTCCAGCATGGTCTGGACATTCTGCCCCTGCTGGGCATTAAGGTTAAGGCTAATGGCTCCTGAACGCCCTGTGGGCACATACGTTTCCTGCATGTGACCTCCAGTGAATTGAATTTATGCCAATTTGTTAAAAAACGCAGTGACCTCTCAGCATTACTATGATTTGTTGCATGCCAACTGCTTTGCTAAGGCTGAATGCAGCAGGATTTTACTCAAGGGACTTCATATGAGAGAAGTTTCAAAATGATTCTGGTCCACTCTTCCAGAGAGGGCACCCAGGGTGGAAAACTTCAGCACAGAAAACCAACTGTTCAACTTGAGTAATTTTCTGCTAGCTTGTGAAAGAGACGGACTAAGCTATTTCTCATTCAAAATGAAGCAGCCTCTCGCTATCCATGATCACAGGGTGCAACCCACAGATTTCAGTAAGATGGAGCTTGTAGTTTCAGTTGAAGCAGGACATAACCCACAGATTCTGAAATCGGTGTTGTGTCCTGAAATCAGAGTTGGACATGCAAGTTTCATGGTAAGTGTGTGATATTTAGGTTGTAAGAATGTGTAGCTTGTGCGACATTAGGGTTCTGCATGTTCACAAGTTATAGTCCTCCTATCTTCAGATGTTACTAGCCACAAGCCAAATCCTGAGCCTATTACTTAGTGCAGTGGTGAGCAGTAGCCAAAAGGTGATAAGAACAATTCTGCCTGGGATATATCTATAGAAAATCGATACAGATGGGGTCAGGAATCTGACTTCTACCCCATAAAGGACATTAAAAAATACTTCTGTGGTCTTAAGCTGCTTTACTGACTTTGCAGAACATGAGCAGAGAATGTGACTGTCACTTGATTCTATCCTAATGTTTTCACCATTTTCTCTGGAAGAATGTGCAAGCCCTGTTGTGAATGGAAAAGCTGTCCAATAAGTACTTGAGATAAAGTGTTGGCCAACAGAGTGAAAGCAGTTTATTTGTCTATACAATTAATGGAAACATATGGCCCATACCTCTTTCTGCTTTCCTCACGCTTTTGACTCTGCAGTGTCATTCAGCTGGGGCAGCAGCGTACTTTCCCTTTCTTTGCCAAGTACCAGGAATCCCCAGGCCACACACTGTTTATTAAAATATTAATATAATTTCAGGTGATGAGGTATGAAAATGTAAATTTCAAGGAAAATGATAACCTGGATCCAGCAACATTAAGTCCATCCAATCCACGAGAAAAATGGCTGCGCAAAAGGACACATGTCAAATTAAGAGTAAGTATAAATCTGAATATATATGGCAGCTATAGAACTTGGGTTTGGCAGCAATTTAAATGGAGTTTGATCTCTTAAAGCATGAGTTTACATAACTGAATGCGACTAAAGGACTGAAAACTGCTCATGTAATCCAGAGGCAAACAAATTGACAGTTAGGGAATAGGAACAATTTATTATTGGTTTATCACTACATGTTGGGAGAGAGTATATTTCTTTAAATAACAGAAGGGCTTTACATTTCAGTTAAGCAAAGAGGTTGCTCTTCTATTTTCACATATGCTAGATGAATCGATAGCTCAAAAAAAAAATATTTTCTTCATTCTTAAGATGCCACTTCAGTTAGAAATGTAAATTAAGATGTGTGTGTCTTGCACATAATCGAGTGAATCTATGGCACCACTTGAAGTGGAAGGTAACTGGCATTCCCTTAAATGTTTCCTCTTATTTAGTCATCTTGAGCGCTCCCACTAGAAAGTCTATTCAGAAACCCACCATTACTGGAAACCTGGCTCCAGCTAAAATAGGAAAGTGGTTTTGCTGGTGCTCAAAGGTGCTCTGTGACGTATCTCCGACACTGTCTGGGGCTGTGTTTCTGTGTCACTGTTCATAGTAACGTAACAGAGACAGTAGCCTCCTTACAAAAGCAAACACTACCCTTTCCCACCTTCTGCTCTTATTCAGAATGTGACTGCTAATCACCGAGCTAATGACGTCATTGCAGCAGAAGATGGTCCTCAGGTACTAGTTGGGCGCTTTATGTATGGACCTCTGGACATGGTAGCTTTAACAGGTGAAAAGGTAAAGTTTGAGTAATTAATTTTCTCGTTTTTCTGAATCGACTTTTACTAGAAACAGATCCTGTAAATGGGGCATATGTTGCCTGCTATCACACTCAATGATTGCTGTGTTGGTTTTTGCAGGTTGATATCTTCATAATGACTGAGCCGTCTTCCGGTAGGTGGGTGTACTTTGACACCGAGATATCCAACAGCAGTGGCCGGATATCCTACAGCATACCCAAGCAGAAGAGACTGAGAGTTGGTGTGTATCCCATCAAAATGGTGGTCAGGTAATAGCTCCATGCTGGAACTACAGCTGTGATGGGCTGTTGCAGTCAGGAAGACACCGAGGTGGAAGACTGAAGGGGGTGTGGAGAGAAATTTTTGTCAGTTAGTTATCTTTTCTCAGTCTTGTCACTGTGGTGTCAGCTCAGATTTGAAGCAGTGATCATCTGTTTACTGGCCGGTTTGGAGGTGCCCAGGCCGATGGGTTTATCCCCACTGCAACACAAATCCTCAGTGCAATTCCATTTAAGAGCACTTGCAAAATATGGGGACTGGATGACTGTAATCAGTCTTCTTGTGGCAAGAATATGTGACTTGGGATGTTTTGCAGCCTGTTCATTGGGGAAAAGACTGCTGAAGGGTATAGCTTTGTGTTCTTCAGACTGGTAAGAAGATTTTCTCATTGAAATTAACAGTAGAGGATGTACTGCCTTGCTCTCAGCACCTGTTTATCTGTTGATGTCAGGCTGATCAAAAGAGTTACCTTAATTCTATACTCAAGACCATGCTTGTTCTAAATTGGGAAAAGGAAAATAAAAATGTCAGCGCCTGAAAATAAAAATTCATTGAAGTAAAATCAGTCAGCTCTCCTAGCTCTCCGGCATTTATTTAAAAATCTCTGTGCTAAGTAAAGCACGAAGCATAAAAATGGGTGAAATAAAATTCATTGGCTGAGGTGGAGGACTGGGGTAGCTGTGCTTTTACAAAATCTTATGTTTAATAAAAGTCCAGTTTGATTTAGTACAGAATTTTAGTTTCATACTGCACTTAGAATTAAATTTCTTGGTGACTTAGGAAGGAGCTTTACAGCTTCCTTTGCATCCCAGCTTTGGAGGCAAAATCAGTGGGATGAATTTAGCTGAAACAGAATATGGTGTTACCCACCAGTTAACCAAGTCCAAAGTCAATTTACAATCTTATGTAGTGCTAATTGAGGAGGAAGCAATGTTTTACCTCATTGTAATAGAACAGACAATCAATTCAAGAGAGTTACTTAAAAACAAATTAAGGTGTATTCAGAAGCTAAGCTCCAATGGGCTTTTAGACTGCAGGAGTAAGTTTCAAACAGGAATGAAAGAAATTATCCTGTCTTTGCTCACTAAGCTGTGCACACATATTCTAAGAATTTTCATCACCAGATATAAATTTCTAGTTCACACAATAATTATCTTTTTAAAGAAAAGAAGATGTGGTCTTCAGATTACATTTTTTAGGGAACATGAAGCCATGCATTGATAAGAGCTTTGGATCACTTTGTGCTTTATTAGTGTCTTAATGTCCAGACCTCTTGGGAAAAATACATGAGGAGAAGACTGCATTTCACATGCCTTTCCATAAGAAAAGCCATCTATAACTGCATTTCTCTGTTGGGTTAGGTTTGTTTTGGGGTGGGCTGCTATTTTTTTAAAAAAAAACACCCACCTTTTCTGGATTGGTATTTCCACTGTAATTTGCAAGGATAGAGGGATGGGTAATGCCAGTATTACCAACTGTCTAATGGAGAAAAGCTGATTTGTGTAAGTACATGCCAATAAAAGGTGCATATCACTTCTTCCCTTGTAATTTCTAATGATTTACAAGTAACTGTAGACTGCTGGAAAAAAAAATGTAGCTAATTTCTGTGTGCTAGGTGTGTATGTATGTGTGCACGTGCATACATATAGCATTCATGCCTTATATATGTACATATATAGAAAGACGGCATGTTTGAGTAGTAGTTTGAGTACTTCAGGGCACTTTTGGGGTTTTTTTCCTAATTAGTTTAGGTATTAATATGCATGTTATTTCTTATTAAGTCAGCTTCCAAATTTGTCTTTGGAAAGCTGTTTCCTAAAAGTTTAAATTTTAGTTGCCCCGCGTAGGACTGAGATCAGAAGCCCTATTTGACAGTGATTTTGAAGCTGTAGATCCAGGCAGCTCTAATTTCAGGTCTTCACTAGAACATGCAGAAAGTACACTCTGACATTTTGCTTTTTAAATGTATTCATTGCTTTGACTCTCCAGAGGGGACCAGAGCAGCGCCACCAGTTACCTGACTGTGCTTCCCCGGGGAATGGAATGTGTCGTGTTCAGTATCGATGGTTCGTTTGCAGCAAGTGTTTCAATTATGGGAAGTGACCCCAAAGTCCGAGCTGGGGCCGTTGATGTTGTCAGGTAAGTGAGGTTTGCACACTTCACTTTTAAAATCTTTGACTTTCCTATTTGAACACAATGGGAAGGAAGAGGGCAAAATAGTTTTTTTTTTTTTAACTAAGTAAGCAACAGTTCTTTAAAGTCCAGGATTCTTTGCTTGGACATCAGTTCTGCCTGATTTTCAAAGGAATCTTAGAATGCTATGATTTACTTTGAAATTTGTAGTTTAAGTTACCTAAAGATTAAAGGTTGCTTCTTGGGAATATGGCCTTACAGTGTGTGCAGTGAATTAGTAACGATTGCATGTGGTACTGTGATTAGAAAAGAGTGTATTTTGTGTTTTGTGAACTTCAAATAAGGATACTTCTTCAAAAATACAAAGTGCCATGAATGCAAGAGTGGTTTTTTGAGGAAAAAATTAAAAAGCTTTTTAATCCATTCTTGCAAATCTGTTAATGTCGCACTGGACGGGGAAATACGGCTCTAATTTTGAAACTTACATGGGAATGGAGGGATGTAAATTTTCAAGGTTTTCCACTCCTTAGAGCTGAAATGGCAGGAAATCTGATTAAAGGTTTCAAAGGCAGCAGGACTAGATATGTAGAAAAGCCTATTCTAAATACATTTTGAAATAGCTCTCACATTTTGTATAACATATTGTGTAAGAATCTCTCTTGCTTCCCTCCATCTCCTTCAAGATGTAGACATTATTACTTAATTTGTCAAGAGTAGCAGAGATCTAGGCATGCTGCTTTCTGCTTGCTGAAGGAGAACATCCGACTTCTAACTGTCTCTGTGCTGAACAAAGAAATGCTCACCTGAGGTCTGGGTCTTCTTTCTCTTCCTGCACTCACATAGTTTACCTGCTGTTTCTGACAGGCATTGGCAGGACCTGGGATATCTGATTATCTATATTACTGGCCGTCCAGATATGCAAAAACAACGTGTGGTTTCATGGTTGTCTCAACACAACTTCCCACAAGGGATGATCTTCTTCTCAGATGGACTTGTTCATGACCCACTGCGACAAAAGACCATTTTTCTCCGGAATCTCATGCAAGAGGTACTAAAAACCAATTTATAACCTTGAAACCTTTTTCCAGAGACTGTTATCCCGTGATGTTAGAGATCTCCCTTCCTTTTGAACAGTAAATCTCACTGGCCATCACAGTCTTTTTGCCATTCCTCATTTCTTTTCTCAATTTTTAAAGAGCAAGGAAGGCTGATAAAACATCCAAAGGGGCCTCCTGGCATGACAAATAAATAAATGAACTGCTTATTCTTTCCTGTGTGCACATGTGTAGTTCTTGTTGGCATGCAGGCAAAAAGATTTAGCTTTCTGTGGTTTGCAGAATGAGGTTGTTAACAATGAACTCATCTGCTGCTTCATTGCAAAACAAGTGCCATCCTTGTAGTGCATGGTGTTCGATAGAGCGTTCACTTTGGAAGTAATATTTGTTTCAGTGCCACATCAAAATCTGTGCCGCGTATGGTTCCATGAAGGATATTTCTGTGTACAATGTCTTGGCTCTTTCGCCATCCCAGATCTACATAGTTGGACGATCAACAAAGAAATACCAGGCACAGTGTCAAGTAAGTAACTCTCACTACTCCATCAGGAAGTCCTGGGGGGAGCAAGGAAACGCACACCAGAGAATGCATGGGCAATCACACTCACATACAGAAAAGATAAAGAGCAGAGACAGTGTTTCAGAGAAAGAAGGGCAGTTTTGCTTGCAGCTGAGGCATTTTCTGGTACGGTGGATAGTAAAGAGAATTGAGTGGTCATAGGTTGTATCTGCAAGTGCATGTGTCATGTATTGCTGAATGACAGAATGGAACAGGTCATCAGCAAGAAAAGTGAGGGGCGGGGAGTATTAATACTCTGTAGGTATCTAATTGGGATGCCAAAGATAGGAACCTAATTCCTCATAGAGCTCATAGGTTGAGGCAGCAGTAATTTGTCACTCCCTTTCTTTCCTTCCTGTTTCAGTTCCTCAGTGAAGGTTATGCAGCCCACTTGGCCTCGCTGGAGTTCAGTCTCCATTCACGACCCAAAAAGAACAACTCTCGGATGATCTTGAGAAAAGGCAGCTTTGGCCTCCACTCCCAACCAGAGTTTTTGCGCAAGAGAAACCATCTCCGCAGGACTATGTCTGTGCAGCAGCCCGACCCACCTTCCTTGAACCCCAAGCCAGAGCGTGCCCAGAGCCAGCCCGAGTCAGACAAAGATCATGACAGGCATTTGCCCTCCATTGCCTGGGTTCGAGGTGGAGTTCACAAATTTGAATCTGTCCCCTAGGAAGCTTGGGAATATAGATCTTGGGTGCACCCCATTCAACTTGTAGGCATGTCTCAAAGATAGTATTTAGGCAGCTTCGAACTAAGAGATGTAGAGGGGAACCTGTACCTCAGAGTCTTCCCTGCTCTGGATTCTGCCTTCTTACACCAACTGGGGAACTTCCAGTCTGTTCCTCTTGACGTGTTTATTGGGAAATTTTAAAACAATCTAAAACTATTGCAAGTGCTTATAACATCCAAGCAGCAGGAAATGTCTTTGGTTATTTTTTACAACAGATATAATAAAATGTGCAATAAGAGAAAAAGCTATAACAGGCTGATTTTACTCAGAGGGGTCGTGGTATCAGCTACCTAGCTGCACCCAGAGCAGTATAAGGAGTAGGTCCCATAGGTTACAGAGAAGGTTTACACTTCAGACATTGAATAGTTATATCTGTTTCCACTTCACTTTCAATAAAGGGATAGACTTGCAAGGGAAGCAGAGGTAGGAGCTACAGTAATGGGGGGGTCAGGATTTGTACAGCAAGATGCTTTTTGGGTGCCTTAAACCCAAGATTTGCTTTCAGCGTACAGTGCTCTCAACAGACCCCAACATGAGCCCTCGTGTTTGTGTGAGGTGCTGGACGTGGAGTAAATGGGAGAACTCCACTGATGAACCAAATCATAAAAACTTCATGTTAGAAATAAATGTGTCTGCCACAGTTTGAAGCAGTTAGTGTTGCTGTTTACAAAGTAGTGTGCAAGTGTACAAAAATCACATTGTTTTGTGGAACTTGGTGACTGTGCAAAATGTGTGGACTACTCACATGGAGATCGCTCTGACCATCTCGGTCCAAGAGACAGATCCTAAGATGGTGACCTAAAGGGAGCCCTTTTACTAAGGCATCTACAAACTTCAGAGCAATCACTTTTTTCATTACTCTGATTAGAATCTTTACACTGTAGAAAAAAAATAATGGAATTCCTATGGGTAAATTGTTTACTTTCTTATGCTTTAGAGCGACTGCTGTGTTAAGACAATCTGTAGCATTCAGAATTACAGCATTTGAGCTTCAAAGAATGGACATGCCAAATTACAGGTGCCAAATAGACATTTTCCTACTGATTTAAATTTTTATCAGATCTCTCAATGAACTTATGAGAAGTAAAATGTGTGAAATTTTCCCCAAGTGGTAATATTTCTAAAGTGTTGTAGTTAGTTCAACATAGTAGCAGGTGTCAGATTCTTCATGCAGATACTTCCACTGCACTGAATTCACCAAGAGAACTTTAATGACTGAACTGAAGCATGTTTCAAAACCTGCAATGAAATTACAAGTGCACATAAAACCCCTTTTCTTTAACAGTTAAAACAGGACTATTGACAGAGAAAGCTTGAAGTCAGTAGGAGAATTCTTTTTCAGATTGGTTTGTTTAATTTCAGGGAATGGGGGTGGAGAGGGTGTCATGCCTTTCTGCACCTCCCACTCCCCGCCTCACTTTCAGGTTTTCCTGGTCAGTAGTTAGACCAGAAACAGTCTCTCAACAAGTCTTTGGTTAACAATTTTGAAAATTGACATGTAAAGCAAACAAGAAGTGCAATGGAAAAACAGTGCAGAAGTAAACCTAAGTCTGTACTCCCTATTCACCCAAAAGTTTCAGTGTGATCTTTGAAAGGCATAATAATGTGGCTTTTGCCTTAAAAGGCAAGTAGCTTATAAATGGAGATCTTTGATTTTTTAGACATTACTTGGCAAGATCATCAGTTATCTATTTCAAACTTCTTGATAGACCTCTGGCACATCAGTAATTTGTTTTTATGATGCTTCCTTTAAGGGAAGGGATAATCTTTGCTGAAGATTTAGGAAAGATAGTAAAAGTTTGGTCCTCACACTAATTGGGAGCAGGTAACTACATTACAGGGGGCCGGGTTTTTATGCTCTGTTGCCAAGTCAGCCAGCTACCAAAGCTAAATGAAAGATATCCACAAACCACATGGAAGCAGTCTTCAGGTTTACAGATGCTTCCCCAGTAGCATCACACCTAGTTCTTTAATCCACAAATTCGGAGGAAATATTCTGTGTTCTGTCTTGGCCCGCTGTGTCTATTAATTCTAATCAGAGAGTCCATTTCTCCTCCCATCCTCTGCAGCGAGGAGGAGCATCTCCCTCCCTCAGTTCACTGTTAATGTGTTCCTGATTGTGAGCTTTAAAAATGCGTGGGAATCCAAGGCTTGAGAGGTCGCTAAGCAAATTTTAAATTTGCTGAGGAGACCTAAAAGCAACGTTGATGGACTGCAAAGTTCTTTTTAAGCACTGTGTGTTGTGTATCACGTCTCCTGACAGTAATCACTGTTCCTGCTGCAAAGTTCAAAGCTAAAGTTGCTTTAGCCGTCTACCTCTCTCATCCAAGAGACTCCAAAATCTATTTTTCATTTTAAGTTGCTGTAGTAGAAAGGCCTGCTTCCTTTCAGAAGAGGGATCTGTGTGTAACTCTGTGACTGTGTTAAAGGAACTAGTGTCTGAGCAGAAGGTAGAGAGATCTCCTAGGTTGTTAAGGTCTGTCTTACTCTTGCAGACACAATGCTATTTTGCAGGGTACCATGTCATGAAAATTCTGATTTTGTGTATTTCTATTAATAACTGGGTCACCTTTGCAGTAGTCACTCCGCTGGCTTCTCTTAAGAACATTATGAGTTAATAGTAGTAAAACAAATGCTAGTGTGTGTGTGTGCATGATTTAGAGTGGTCACGATTTCGAAGTTTCTACAGGTGATGTAGCTAAAAATATTAAGCTAAAATATCAAGCTAAAAATATTTTCCCTAACTTTGTTACCTTCAATATACGAGAGCTTATGTGGCCTTTGCATAATTCCAACACTACTTATTGCTCAGGGATAGAACGGTTTAACTCCTGGTCACATGCCTCCAGCTGAGCACTTTGGCACACAGTGATACAGGCATTAAGTTGGAGGTCAAGGCTTCATGTTAATTAGGAGCTGCGCTTCTAAAACATCAGATGCCAGATGAATTTGTTTGAAAGCACTAGTCAGTTGCCACTGAAACGGTAAAACAACTTCTGTTGGAGCTGAGAGTATGAACAAGATGAGTGTGATTTTAGACATTAACTATTCCATGGCGAAGGCCGGGGACCTTGTGCGCGCTGAACCGCCCTTGGGCTTTTTCCCAGCTGTGCCTAGAGCAATTCCTGAGGTTTGCCTGATGATTCACTGGTTTTATAGCATAATTTTTAATAATATTTTCTCTCAGAACATTTCCTTCTGGTCAGAATTTTAGTTACGCACTTTGTGCATGTGAAACTGCATGCAGTGGTTCATGGGCATTCACTTTGCAGTTGGATTTCTGTTTCACTTGTGCTTTCCTGGAGGATTATCGGTCCTCCTGAGCAGGCCCTTTGCTGAGGAGGAGCTTGATCCTCCAGTTGTCCTGCTCCTGCTGCCGGTCCTCGATGCTGCACTCTCTGCGCGGTCGGGGCTGACTGGGCTTTAGGGGCTGCGGAGGCACAAAGCGCACGGGAATGGGGATGCTGGGGAAAGGCAGGTTACACCCTCCGCAGCTCCAGCACCTTTCATGCCTCCCGTCTGTTACAGAAAAGCACATTCTTTTAACCTGCTGAACAGAGGAAGCAAAGTGAAGCTGTAAAACAAACCTGCTGTTGCAGCAGGTGCAGCCCTACAAGTCAGGGCAAAGTCAGGCACAGCTGGGAGCATTTACTTCTTTGCCCTGTTGATATGGATCCAGCTTTAAATTACTGTAAAAAAATGGCAGTGATTAATAGCAGTGGTAGACATATCTGAGCTATTGTGAAAACACACCTTCACAACTGTGGTGTTTTGGGGTTTCTTTTGTGTGTGTGTGTTTATGTGTGTGTAGCTACTGGAAGACACCTTAAGTGAAGTTTTGGTTCTGCTTTCACAGCAAATTTGTAACCAATATACTTTAAAAAATAATATTAAATGGCTGTTTATTCAATTTTGTTGTCTAGTTAGGTAAATTTGAAAAAAAGATATCATTGTATAAAGAGTGCAGAGTATTCCACAGACCTGAATAGTGATGTTGATCCAAATCTGCTTATTATAAATAACTTTTTTTTTAAAAAAAAAGTGTTTGCATACACTAGTGTTCTTGGAACAGAATCTTGCTTGACCAAAGTACTCCTATTTAGTTTTGTGGCATGGTTTATATCTATTCAGCATAAATTTTTGTTAGGTGTAAAAATGACATGGCATTGATAATTCTTGTTCATTGGGGTTCATGAGAACTGCCATTTTGATTTGTTTATATGAAAATAGAGTCTTAATTCTTAGAGGTTACTTTCACCTATTCCTCTAGCACCTCGGGAAGTCACTTCTAAACAGCTAAAACTTGCACTAGTTATGTAGAATTGGAACCATCAGTAAACTAGAGGAAAAAATATTACATACCTTAATCTATTAAAGCGAGCAGAACGATGACATTTTATTTGCAAGCTCCACCAT
The DNA here is from genome assembly GCA_002844005.1 of Limosa lapponica baueri. Lineage (NCBI taxonomy): Eukaryota > Metazoa > Chordata > Aves > Charadriiformes > Scolopacidae > Limosa > Limosa lapponica. The sequence goes on from KZ506193.1 coordinate 271,080, forward strand.
TCTGCAAAATAGCCTTTGTTTGCCATTATTAGTGATCAAGTTTTCCCATTTATGCATTGCAGTCTTTAGGGCAGGGCACTGCCAATGTGTGTATTTAAGCAAATCCCCAATACTTGGATCTATAGTATCATCCCGTACTTCATGGAATAAACTTAGAAGGGAAAAAAGGACATTTTTCCTTCTTTCTGTATTGTTTCCTGTCTTAAACTTGCTAAAAACTTTGCTTATGAGCATTTTTAATAATAGGTATTTTCAGTTTTTAAAATGTGCAAGTGCAACAATTGTTACTCGGTAAATAGGATTTTCCCCAGTTCCCCCCCCTTGCCATCTAAGCCACAGAAAGGTGAGTAAATCATAAAAATACCAGATGGTTGGAGTATAGGCACCTTTTTAATAAGCTCATTGGCTTAATAATAGGAGAGATTGTACACTGCAATTTCATCATATTTCTGATTAGAGCTTGAGATGTGGGATCTGAAATCAAGATTTCTGCGTTGAATTGTTCATTTTAGGCACGCAGGAGAAAAAGTGACACTTTCCATCCTCATCTGGAGCTGGTACAGGATAGAATTCCCATAAACACCAAACTTTCCAACTTACCTCCTCAGCTTCTCCAAGAGCAATGATTCCTCATGGTCCGTGTTCGTAGCTTCAGCAGAAATTGTGGGTTTAACAAGGTAATTTGACTTCCATGCTGTTTAATAACTCAAGTGTAAATATAGGTTCCTACAGATGATCCTCAATTCAGTCCCCATAGAAATGGAGGTAATAACACATTTTTCTGGATGAAAAGAACTCTTCTTTTCAGAAAAAAAAAATGGCCTGGAGCAGCTAGAATCCTGTGCCATGGACACTGGAATTGAAGTCAGGTGTTGGTATTTCTTTCCTTCATTTTAGCTCAAGCCCAAGGTAAGGGGATTACAGTTTACCCTTTATTTGTATTTATCTCAATAAGCTACCTTTGAAACTGGATATAATTTGGGGGGAAGAGGGGGGAAACAAATGAAACAAATCTGACAGCTCATTTCTCTCTTGTAAGGATGTACAGTACTTACTGGGGGGAGAGGCAGGTTTACTGTGATGTGTTAGGAGATAGTATATAGCTGAGATTACAAGGTTGAAACATAATTCACAGATTGCAAGCTTTAAAGATAAGGTTATTCTGGGAGGACTGGTGTAGGGCCCAGAATGGCAGTCCTCTCACAGAACCCCAAGCCTTCCGCATAACTTACTTTTCTATTTGTGGGGGACGGAAGGGGGCAGTCCACTTACAACTGAATTCATACAAGAAAACTTGAAAATGTACATGTTCTTTCAGTCTATAGTTTTATTAAGTGCTTACTTTTAAATATTGTATGTCAGTGAGAAGGTTCTATCTGGTGACAAATGTTTATATTTCTTATGGCTGCCTTGTAAAGATTCAGAAGTGTACAATAATGAATTTCTTAATATGAAATAAGGAGTAAGATTTCTACAACTGGTATAGATTTTGCTGTGAGCTGGTTTTTAAAATCTTATAACAGACTACTCACTTAAATAAAAATTTCCTTGCCTTTAAGCAGTGTCACTGATTTTTCTTACCAGTGATATGGGAAGTATTAGAGAATCATTGTACATGTCCTAGTAGCCAGTGGAAGCAGTATAAATAGAGGCTGTTTGATACATCTGACTATCTGAAATAATACTTAGATTGGAGGTTGACTTTTCACAAAACTCCAAACCTCCTTCCTTTTGAAAACTCATATAAGAAAATATTTCCGTGATGAGACACGATCTTTGTGAAAGCTTTATAGAAGTAGTTTCAGTACATGCAAAGAATAACTTCAAGCTACCGTTCCATATAGAAAGATGGTTAAAAAAAACCCACAACTAAAGCCACAACAGAAAAAACACACACACAAAAACTACATCAAGAAATAACACTAGCTAAAGCTCTCAGTCTCCTGAAAGCCTGGAAGCCAGGGTTGTGTTCGTGTTTCCAGCCCTCATAAACTGTTTCACTACTTTAAAACAGTCTAGTTTGACAAGAAAAAATTGGGAGCAAGCTTAAAATCATTACTTACACATAAATCAGAATTAAAAATGACCGCTTCCCATATTTTTTCTTAATACCATTAAAATTTTAATAGTTACAGTTTTACTAAATTATATGTGCATCTTAAAAGCGTAGAGCAAAGTTTCCCAAATCAATCTTTTGTTTGAAGGTTCATCTTAGAGTGAATCTGAGAAGCCTGCACAAAGCTGCTGCCATGGAAAACAGCCCTGCTGTTGAATTCTAGAAGCTTGAGAAATCTTTGCTTTAGTTTGAAAGACTGAACTTTGTTAAACTGAATCACCTACCAAAAAGGCTTGTCAAATGAATGTGGTTTTTTTTTTTTTAAGTAATTATAAGCAAAATACAGGTATCAAATGCTTAGTATGCTTCATCAAATAAACTCTAATAGGATTAGCTAGACTAATCTAATAGCAATTCTTAAGACCATGAATTAGAGTCCTAATGTGGCTCCTCTTGTAGTGCGAGTGACTCCACAGAAACCTGTTGCCTTGGAATGGCAGTTGTGGTCAGAACTCAAACAAGCCACTTCTGTTTCATTAGCTTCCAGTTAAACATGATGCTTAATTTTTGGGTTGTTTTGTAAAGAGAAAAAAATTTTCAGGCTTTCAAAATAATGGACTGGTACTTTTAGTATAGAAAGTACTCATACTAAAACTTGTGGCGATTGGATACCAGTCTAAATACTACTGTGATCACCCTTCCTAAGCCTGTGGCCCCTGCTCTGGCCATTCCCACTGGTCAGGTCAACATGAGTTTCAAAGCACTTACTACCTTATGAAAGTCACATTCACGATGGTCCCTCATCACGGCAGGAGATAACACCCTGTGGTACAACTTTGATTCTCCTGTTCTCTTGAGAAGAGAAAGCAAGGGAAGGGAAGTCCTGAGCTGCTTTGTCAAGAAAGAGCATAAAATGTAATGGCTTGTTCAGTGTACAGAGTGCACCCTTTCAAGTGCTACACAGAGCTCTCCTTTATATATGCTCATAAACTAACAATAGTTACAGCCACCTCTGTCTAGGTACCAAGTGCTCGACGGAGTTACTTCACTCGCCTTCCAATAGCTTGAGAAAGTTCTGGGATCGACGCGCAGACCGTAAGTTTTGTGCCATTAGATAGTAGTAGTTTGATATTGCGTGTTGCCTGCAGAAGAGCAAGACTGCCATTAGCAGCATGAAGTCAGTAAGGTCAATTAACTGGTTTTCATGCAAATTACTGGAAAACTGTTAGATGGAAGCAAGGAAGAGGCCTGGGACCTGTACACTTTCACTGTATTAACTGTTCTAAACAGTAGCAAGAAAATACTGTGTTGCCTTCAGTGAGCAGAAATGGCAGTACACCAAATTAGGTACTGCAAAACTAGCAGCATTTCCTGTGATATAATCTAATTAATTAAAATGAAAAACATTAGAACCATACACAGAACTGGCAGTTATAAACAGCTTGAGATCAGGGCTTGTTTCATCATGGAAAAGATGAAGAGGGAGCTGTAACACTAAACCTCACGGCAATTGGATACCAGAGCAGAAAGTCATATGCAAGACTCTAGGGGCACCTCCAAAATTATTTCACAATTATTCCAGTAGGCAACCTACAAACCAGCCAGTGACAGACACATTGTGTGTGCACCTACACATGCAGGTGAACTGGAACAAATTGCTTAGTGGAAGTAGTTGTTTAAAGCTTCGGTCAAACATTTGAAACTGCTCTCATTTTTCCTGAAAAGTTACAGCAATCAACGTCTTAAACCTATCTTTGTTGCTAAAATAGGACATACTATTCAGGATGTAACTTTGCCTTTAACAAAAGGAACACTTCCAGCATAACACGTGAAGATATTAATGTCAAAATACAGATCTCAGTGAAGGTAATAGAGGCATTTACCTGGTAATGGTTCAATGAATTGACATTAGAAGTGATGTTTAGAAACTTACAGCAAAGAATTCCTGTTCCCATCCATTTAGGTACAATTGCTGTGTTTAAAAATGCCAGCAATAGAAGTATTGACTGCTCTTACTCTGATAGCATCATCTTAACTGCTAAGACAATACTAGGGATGGAAAAGAAAAGCTGTAAAATGAGACAGCTCAGGGTAATAGTTTGTTCTGTCGTGCTTTGTGATCTTCATTAGTAATCGGTGAAAGTGTGAAAACTGAGGTTGAATGACAAAGACATTAGTACATTTTTCTAGTCTGGGGTGAGAAAAGCTGCCGTTTGCATAAAGCCCAACTTACCCACAGGGATTCACTAATCCACAATATAGAGGTGAAGTTTTACAACTGCATAATGATCTGCTGGAGCAGAAACAGCCATGGTGACCATGAGAGAAGAACCCTGTGGTTCCACATAATAATACTTTAAAGAAGCCCGAGTTAATAAGTCTTTCTCTCTCCAAACAGCAGGTTTTCTGCCCACAGATGCATGCAGGTATAGACAAGGTAAGTGAACAACTACTTTACCTGGTTGATACTATCTTCAGTTACGAATGAGAGAAACTGTCATATCGCTAACAGATGGGAGAATATTAAGAGTGAGATTTAGTGAACTTTCAATAGACATGATCATTAACTTAATACAAGATTTAAGCTATAGTTATCTAGAAATGGTCTCATAGGTAAAAATCGAATTTTTGGAATTATATAGGATTTTAAGCCCTTACCTCTTTGTAGATAAAAGTACTTAATGCTAAGCCCTCTCTAGAGGATTTTAGGTGCTTGACAGTTAATTATTGAATACTTGACATCAAGTGTCCTAAGAAAGGAAGAGGTTTAGGGAATTGCCCTGTGAGAAGGACAATTGCTAAAAGTTGAGGGACAGTTAGTAATATTTAACTCTCCTCTTGCACAATGGCATCCTCAAATACCTGGGAGATATGCTTCAATTGGCAAATCCCAGAGGAGACCAGCTCCAGCTCAAAGTCAAACTCTCCACAAGCAGAATGATCTTTACTAAAGATCAAACAGGACAGACTGACGAGGTGACACTGCCCAAACCTCTATCCCCACAGTAGCAACTCCAGTTACCTCCAGGCTTCACCCAGAGAAGTTTAGGGCTGCAGCAGTCATGCCCTTAATTCCACTCACCGACTGCTTCACATCTCCATTCACCCTCAAGACAGCTATCTTCCAATTCAGACAATGGGTTCAGATTCACAAGGCTTGGATTCAGCTTCTAGCTTTCACATTTCTCACATAACTTTGACAAAAACCTGCACGTGCATTATGAAGTATTTCCCTAGCTCACATCCCTTTATGTAATTTGTGTTAAATCTTTGAGGCAGGAGTCTCTCTACTCTCAATAAAGACCTCGACATAAGTAGAGCTATTCCAAGTATCTTTGTAATTAAAATAGCAACTTTGGAAAAGTTAGAGCTAAGTAGGAGTGAGATGTATTGAGAGCTTTTTTCTTTACCAGAAAGGCATCAGCAAAGAACTCGGATATGTCTCTAGTTTCTCACCACCAGTCCCCATCAGACAGATGGTGGGAGTGGGAGAGTGATCTTTTTAAAAGTTCTTGTCACAGCTCAAAATTAAGTGTCATGTTTCAGCTTTATGCAGTGCTCAGTCCCTTTCTATACAGAGACCTGTAACTATTTCTTACCTATTCGAACAGCACACCCTTTCAGGGGAATAGGATAACAACCCTCATATCTTGCCTTTCACCTTGCAAGATACTCTAAGCACAGTTAAAAAAAAAAAAAAAAAAGGAATAAGGTTTACAAAAGAATGTGGCTTACATCTTTCTGCTGGCAGCAGCAGGTGATGAGTAAGGGCTCTTCAGTGCTGCTGCTCTTCTTGATCTCCGGAGAGAGACAGCACCTTTACCAAGCCAGGATGAGAAACCCCTCCCTTCTTTGTGTTCCGATGCCCTTGTTGGCTCAAGCAAGGCTCTTTTGCTAGATCTTGGGGTGCCTTTTGAACTGGCTGTTGGAGTAACACTCTTCTTATGACAAGGGGTTTGAGGTGTGTTACTTCTTTTCTTGGTAGAACTGGTGGCAGAGTTGCTGCTGATGGATTCAGCTGGAAAGGTCACCATCGAGCATGCTGGGCTTTGGCAAGACTTCTGTATTTTCTGAAAGAAGCATTAGACAAACATGTTATGCTAAATGAACTCAATTAGCCTGGAATTTGGAACCAGAAAGACAAGAAGCTGAATCCCTAGCTTGCTTTCTTGTATCAGGTTTAGTCTAGCCTGAATGCTTCTCAACCCTCTGTACCCATTTGCATTGGAGTCCTTGGCTCCCTCAGTCCTTGGAACTTGTCAAGGACTTCAGCAGGCATTGGAACAGAGCTCCTGCTGCTTTTACGCAGGAAAGAGACGGCTCCCCAACATGTCATGGATGCAGTTAAAATCAGACATCTCCACCAAAGGGAAGCGCAAGCTCGAGTTTGCCACCCTGCTACCATCTAGCAGTTTTCGTCAGTCAAAATTTAGATTGACTATAATGAAGTACATGATAACAAGTAGTATGGGTACAGGAAAAGAAGTAAAAAAAAAAAAAATTAAAAAAATCCAAAGCACTGCACACTTCTCAGAAACAATTCTTTGCAAGCAATGGCAGTCTCTACCCACCTTCCTTGTGAAGGCTGCTCTGCCATACGTGATGGAATACAGTAGGGGAAAAGCATTTCTTTAGTAATAAAGTAAAAGTCTTGATGAAACTACATCTCATATTTCTTCTTTTCGCCTTCCTCCCTGTTCTGTCAGATCCATAATCTACCTGTCTATACTTTAGCAAGGATAGTAAAGATTTTACTAGTTAGTGACAACCATAACATTGTTCAAGTGTGTTGGATAGACTGGAATACAGCATTCTGTAGAGTCCAGAAAGCTTAGTTCTGAAGTTGAAGCAAAAACTGAACTCTGTCCACATTCTACTGCAAAGGCAAAGTACCTGGGACACCGTTCCAAAAGCATTTTTTGCTGTTCTTTTAATAGCCTGCAGAGTTTGGCACTTCTGTCTTGCTTCCAGACTTTCCCAAGTTGGGGTCCTATGATAATTCAGCTCTACATGCTGTAATGGTACTCGCTTTCTTAGAGACATGCGGATAGTATTGAGAGAACTCAAAGAAGCCCTTCTCTTGAATTTGTCAGGTACAGGGCTCTCATCCTCATCGAAGTCACCTAGGAGCTGGTGTTTCCGCCAGGCCATTGTTGCCTTGACGTTTTGGAGTACAGATACCATCTTGTTCCAACTCTTGGTCAACCTTGTTTCTAAAACAATCAAAATGAGAACAAGAATGAGAGCAAGGTACAGCACAGCGTGAAAAAGGAGAAATGGAAAGTGTTTTACAATATATTCAGGTATGTTTGCCTGAAACAACAAAACCAGGGCTGAGCAGACTTTTGCTTGGAGGCATTGATTTTTACAGCTATTTAGGTCTGTGTGCCCAGGAAGGGGTCACACTGCAGTTCCAGCACTGCACATCAGACCGCGTAAGCTGCAAAGCTCAAGCTTGCGAGGCAGAATGCTCTGTAACTGCGGGTTTCCTGTTGGTGTCTCGACTGAGGTCTCATACCCCAGAGTTTTGCCCTCATTCCAGTTCATCCGGAACCCACGGCAAAGGCTACCGGCAGCTCCTGCGCCGGGCACCGCGCACCGGCGGCGAGGCTGTGCCCTGAAGCTCACCCGGGCCGCCGCCCCCCGCGCCCGCTGCCGGCAGCCCCACCGCCCGCACGGCTGCGGCACCGGCTCTGCCCCGCGGGAGGTGCGGCGGCGGCGCAGGGCGGGCCCCGCCGACACCGGTGTTTCACACTGAAACGAATGCGAAAGGCGACGCGGAGGCCGGCTCAGGCCTCTCGTACAGCCGGGAAACTCGGGCCGCTCCGGCGGCTGCTCAGGCTGCACTCACCGGGGCCGGGCTGTTCGGGGCTGCACTCGCCGGGACCGGGGCCGGGGCCGGGCTGTTCGGGGCTGCACTCGCCGGGGCCAGGCCGCTGCCAGCGGGAGCTGCTCGCGCCTCGCCGCCACCGCGTTTGAACAGCGCCCCGCCCACTCCGGCTCCTCGGATTGGCTCCGCTGCCGCGGCCCCTCCCCATTGGCTGCGCTCCTCGCGCGCGCGGCGGCCTTGCACGTCTCGGCGCCTGCGTATCCGCTGCGGCCGCTCCGGCGGGCCCAGGGCGGGCCACGGGGCGGGCCCGGTGGGGGCGATGCGGGCCCGATGCGGGCCCCGCGTCCCCCAGCCGGGCCGTAGGGTCGCTGATGGCGGCTGTGCCCGAGCACGGCAGCACGTGTTCGCTTCCCCGTGGGTCCCCGTTCGCTTCCCCGTGGGTCCCCGTTCGCTACCACGGGGTCGGGGCCTGCGCGGAGCTGTGGCCCAGAGCCCCACCTCAGCAGGAGTCGCAGGAGGCCTCAGTCCTTGGGCGTCCAAGCCGCCGCGCCTTTTCTGGTAATTAATTGTGAGCCAGTGCTTTAAAAGGGTTTTTGTTGACAGCTGGTGTAACTGTACAGTGTTGTACTGGAAACCATCTGGGGTGTCCTCTGTAGCAAATCCGGCAGCAAAGAAAGACCAAGTGCAGAGAATTTGGTTTAGTTTGGTGTTGGGTTTTTTTTTAGGCTGGGCTGGGTTTTTTTTATCCTACCCAAAAGGAAAACAAGACATGCAGTGATTTTGTCTTTAAAACATTTCAATCTGAAGGATTGCTCTGAAAAGAGCTGTAGCAGGTTTGGCTTGGTTTCCCCCCAGCCAAGTTAAACTCTGAGCTGACAGCTAGAGACACCTCTGCAGCCAAGACTTGGATCAGAGCCACGGGGAAGCGAACACAGTAACACTGCAGGATACCTCGAGTCCCACTATTGGCTTCTTACAAACATACTTTCTCCAAGTTCCCAAGAACTATGGTTTAAAAAAAGCTCCACATTATGGTGTTTGTACTCCTTTGTACTCACACACTGTAATGTGGGCGAGTATAGCTCAATAAATATCCCAAATAAATAGACGTATTTCTGTGTATTACAGCTCTGAATGCTGTTCTGCTTCTAGGCCTTTTAATGGCAAAAGATTTCATTGGTTGTACATGAGATAAATAACATGGAAAAAGGGACATTTCTTCTTATTCTGGAATTTTATTGCCAAGTGGGAGATCTCATCAGGCATTCTAGAGCATAGATAGCTGTGAAACAGACAGTTGTAAATACCGGGTCAGTTTTAATTACCTTGCACAACTAGAACCAGGACAGCATTGAGCCAAAACAATAAATCTGGAGATTTGTGAATAAAATTTCAGCAGGAGCTGGCTCTTTGGAGCACACACGATCTCCCAGTACGATGGCTTCAGAAGTTGTTAATGTGAACAGACTCTCTCATTTGCATGCAGAGCACCTCATCAATGTACAATGTATTCTCCTTCACCCGGATCTCCTCCTCCAAGGAAAGCTGTTGGCGACTCAGACCTTTCAGCTCTGCCTCAGCCTGTGCCAGTGTGTCCTTTAACCTAACAGGAAAAATACATACAGACATTAGTTGCAAATACATGAATAGGGTTTTTTTTTTTTCATATGGGATAATAACTATGAGTGAAAAAAAAGATGAAAGGGGATTCACAGAGAGACAAGATCCATGCTCCTTCCCTTAAAGTGTCCTGCCCTTAAGGGAAAAGCAGTTCCCACCCTTTCAGGGAGAATAGCTGGGACCCAATGTTACTTTGACTGATTAAATTATCCAGTAATCTATACCACGGATTTTCCACTCTTTCATCATTTCCACTTGCCTCTCAATATTTTTTGTGATCTCTTGAACTTCACTAGTCAGCCTGTATTGCACTGTGTCATAACACAATTCCACATTGGGGCGATGGTTTCTTGCTTCCAAGCGAGTTTGAGCCACTTTAACAGGTCCTTCCTTATCAGCAATTGCTTTCTTTAAGGCTGCAATGTTCTTCTCCTGTGAGGCAGTCTCATCCATCACCTTAACAAATCCAACAGAAGGAAGTGTTGCATGCTGTCTCTTACAAGGGGTGGGGTTATCAAAATCTTCTTTAATAGTTATAGTAACAACCGTCACAGTAATACTCATTATGTTAGGATGTTATTTCATCAAACAATATTTTACAAAGGTCAGCCAGGATTATGATTCCTTCCTTGGAAAGCAGGTGACAATGTTCTGAGCGAAACTGAAGATTGACGCTCAGCAATTAATTTTTAACATTAACACTTTGTTTTCATGTATCAAATTTTGAGCACATTGACCCTGGTTTTATAAGTCTTTTATAAGGCTCTTAATCACAGTAGTGAAAATTATATAGGAGCGGCACGTAATTAAAAGTCACAAGGGAAATCCTGACCTTACTGATGTCTACAGCAACACATCAAGTCAGTGATTCCAGAAATTCACCTCTCTAGTGGTGCACACAGAGCTGAGAAAATAAAATCTAAGATTACGTTTTTGGGGGGAGGAAGAGGAAAATGTGGCAGGCGTTGCCAATATTGCAAAGGTAAATTCTTAAAGCAAAATAGCTCAAGACACTGGGTTGCAAAAATGGGTAGATTAGCCAAGCCCATTGTGTCCCCCTTTTCACCGACTGTCCCCTGCCGCTCACCATCGCGAGGAGCCTCTCCAGCTGGAGCTTGGCGTCCCTGACTTCCTTCACCCTGTTCCTAAAGGCCACATTCACCGCCTCACACTGCCGGCGCATGTCACTCGCTGTCTGTGACAGAATGCCATCGATCAGCGTCCTCAGCACCAGAGAATTGTTTCTCTGCTTTTCAGCCTTTTCAACATTTATGTTTGAGAAATCTATCCAGTCTTCAGGGCTAACAAAACTGAAAAAGATCCAAATAAAAGGTTATCAGCTGGCAGCATGAGGGCCTCTGTGACTTCATAAATCTGTAACTGCTCCACAAAACCAAGAACAAAGCAGTACTATTAACTGTGCATCCCAGCTGTGCTGGGAATTCTACAAATACAAAATTAAGAGCCTCTCTGTTGCAAACATTTCAGAAGAAAGTAGAAAAGTAGAAAGTGTTACAACTTTGTTGTAACATTCCTTTCTCTGATAAAGGATTAAGTTGCTGTGGGGGAAACACAGATAATAACCAGCATCTCTTAGAACACCTTTCATTAATTGAGCTGCTATTACTACTGCAATTCAGCTGTTACTATTAATAGCAGGTAACTATTCACACAAAACTTTCACTTCTCTCTCACACCCGCGTAAGACAGTCCCGTGCAGAGCCCAGTTGGAGCAATAGTTGGGAAGCCACCCTCTATCTGCACCCCCGACAGGGTCACACTGTGCACCAGGGGCTTGCAGGCAGGTCTTTGGAAAGTTCCTCACAGGGTTCCTTGTTTCACTGATTGGGTGTATAGAGTGCTAATTGTCATTTACATGTAGCAACCAACATGGGTGCGGTTACTGAGTTACGCAGCCTGTCGCTGATGCTCACCTGCTGGCAGCAAGACCTGCCGGTCTCTCGGTGCTCCCCATTTGTCATTTCTCACAGAGCCAGTAGTGTCCTTGGGACACTCAAACACACTGCTTTCTCGGTATGCTTCTCCTTTTCAGCCCATTTTTCTGTGGTAGCAGTTTCTTTGTCTAAGCCTCTCACACTAACTAACCCACACAGAAGAGGTGCGTTTGGCTGGTTAATGACTGAGTCAGACACTGACTCCACACCTCACGTGTCCCAGCCCAGCACTCTCCCCACTGGGACACCCGGGGAGAGGAGAGGAAGTTAGATTGTTAAATCTACTCTGCATTTAAACAATGTGTGAAATTTTTCCTTGGCTAACTCTGAGCCTCAAAAACTAACTGCAGTTCACTGGGAACATGGTTATTGTGTCTTATTTCACAGACTAATTACACAGAGACTAGTGATGGACGGAAGTATAAGAAACAATCTACAACAGACAGATGATGGACAGATATAGCGTGTTTTATACAAAATTACTTCAATCTCGCTATTACTGGAGCAGCTTATACTAGTTATATGTTTATCATGTTCATTGAAGTAAATAACCACTTACGTTCCTTCTATTTTCACTGTATGATCGGCATATCTGATATCAGGAGTGTTGTTTGTCAAGCTAGCACAGTAATTATCAATCATCAAAGCTGTGAACTTGTCCTTCAGATCCATTTCCAGGTTGTATTTTGCTGAACGGTTTAGTCTAGGAGGAGAAACAACTGGACTCTAAGCCAAAGTGTAGGCACTCACAGGTGTCTCTAACATGCATACACACATACATTAGGTAATACAAATGCTGTTATGGAATTCTTCATGTATGAACTGTTAATTGCAAAGTCCCAAAATCTAGAGCATGAAGCTGCCTCCATATAAATTGATGGCATGATTCCCAGTAGAATTAAAGGCACAGGACTGGATCATGAGAAGACCAGGAATCACGTGCAAGTTCTAAAGAGCAGAACTTCTCACCATTACTGATCGAAGAGTATGAATTAGGACTGACCTCCTGTACTGTTTAACAGTGAAGGTAACTTTGGACCTGTGTGCAGCCTGACCCCACAACTTCTCAGGATTATGGCTGTCCTACTTGTCAGCTAATCAGTGTTCAGTTACGCTCTTTGCCTCTGCACCTGATTTGCTCGTTGGTTTGTTCCAATGTACGCTCAAGCAAAGCAATAACCCCCTGGAGGACTTCAGCTTCCTTCACCAGCTCCTGTTCCACTTCATCATGCACCAAGTCAATCCCGGCTCGCCTCTGCCTAAACGAAAAGAGGAAAAGCCATCAGCCACATTGACCAAATGCTTGCAGCAAGCAGAAGATGATGAAGCCCAGCTTTCCAAATTGAAAGCTTTTCCTTGCCACATGGAAAGCTTTTCCTTTATGGCCTTGGTTCCCCAGTGTTACAACACCTGTATCAGACTGTGACTCCACTGCAAAGAGAGGCAGGTCCTTAGTTTGCAGCCTTTTTCAGTATTTGTTAAAGGTTCATTACCTAGATTTTTTTTTTCTCTCCCTAAATGCTTTTCTTCTTAATCTTCTCACCTGTTCAGGAGACACTTTTGGGCAATGTCAAGTGGCTCTTTACAGCTCTCCAAAGATTTCTCCAGCCTAGTCTTGAAAGTCAACAGCACCTCTGTCTCATGAAAAATTTGTTCAAGTTTGTTATCTAATTCTTGCTTCCAGAATTTTATTTCTTCCTGTCTCTGTTCTGCAGAATGAAAATTGCAAACATGTATTAATATCAGCCCATCTTACATATCAGAGCACTGTGGGTCAGATCTTAGATACGGCTAAAACCAGACTTACTCTACAGCAGAATGTATGTAGTGCTGTAGACTGATATGTGGAGACAGTTTGGCAACTCTGTCAGGTTTGGTTGGACTAGCTTTCTGTGTGTTTTGGAGAAGTAATTAATTTGTTATAAGATAAAGAATCTTCCTCTAAATATTTTTTAAAATATTATTTTTTTTTATATCAAAGAGCATGGCATTGACATACATTACTATTCACTAGCGACTGATTTTCTAAGTCCATCTTAACCATATAGCTCAAATAACACATCTTGACACCTGCAGAATATGTGGAAGTACCTATTTTCTTGTTGACATCACTTTGGGTTTTCTGTGTTCTCTTTTCTATCTCATCCAGCAGCCTCCGGCTCTCAGCTGTCACGCGTTCCGACCTGGATTTCTGAGACTCCGTGCTGGCACTCTGCATCTTGTTTGCAATGTCCCATTCTGAGGGATGAAACTTGGGTGGAGCTTGCAGTAGCCTGGCCATTGTGTTTTGGAAGGTTTCTGGATATAACTCAGGTTAGTTCTTGGAACGTGAAATCTGAAAATAGGAATAGCATTATATTTGGCTGCAGAAGCAAAAAGGGGAGAATGGTGAGAAGGTCCATGAGGGTGAGAAAAATTCTTGCCCCTTTTATCTGCAAAACAACACAGGTATGAAAATAAAAGACTTCTTGCTCAAAGTTCCAAAACTTTGCTAAGGTGCGAGGGAGAGGGTTTGCAGTGGGAGAATGAAGAATTTGGGAATGGAAGCCAGGAGGAGAGAAAGAGGCTTGAAAGTGGAACTGAGGAGATGGGCTGTCTGTGATAGGAGAGAGAAGGGAAAGAAAATGAGACTGGTCAGGAAGGACAGAATTATTAATGCACAACCATAGAAAAATTAGAAGAATTGAACAAACATTAAAGATAAATAGTATCCCACAGGTTAGAGAAGTAAACACCTTTTAAGAATATGGCTGGAGAGGTGGGTGAACTCTAGGTTGTAAAAAAAGAAATGTAATGGTCATTAGGAAAAAAAAAAAAGAGAAGAGAGGACCTGGAAAACAGGCAAAGCTGAAGGAGGAAATACAGCAAATAAATGAGGAAATGGGAAAGCCTCGGAAGGGCTAAAGCAGAACAAAGCACCCTGGTTTAATGGGTGTGACCAATGCCCGGAATATACGCAGAGTCCCAGCGGTTTGATTGTCCGCTTTCCCATTCTTCGCTGTGCTCATCCCGCCGTCCCGAGGCAGCCCCGCACCCCGACACGCACAGCGCAGGACCCCGAACCCGCCCGGCCCCCTCGCACACCTCGTGGCCGACGCTGGCCCGGCCTGGCCAGCGCCCGAGCTCTAGCCCTGGCCCAGAGCCGCGGCCGCCGTTCCCCGCGGCCGGAGCCCGTTCGCTGCCGCAGCAGCAGCCGGCGTTTCCCGTGACAGGCGCAATGAAACAGCCCGGGCTGGCGGCGGCGGCGGCAAACAAACCGGTTGCCGTGGGAACGGCAGCAGCTGCGCCGCCGCCTGGCAGGGGCCCCGGCCAGGGATGCTGCCGCCCGTCCCCTCTTCCCGGGTGAGGTCTGTCTGGAAGTAAAAACGTTTTCTTCGGAACATGACCTGAGCTCGGTCCTGCAGCTTCGGACAGTGATTTTTGACTGATTTATTGCAGAAATGCATAAAGCTAGTGAAAGCAAATGAAAGGTGTGCTAGGTACCTAGCGATCTAAAATGTCAGTCATAAAACAGCCTTAGCAGCATGCTCCATCTTTATGGCAGCTATATTCTTTCCTGGGACAAAAGAAATGAAGGAGACAGAAGAGCGTTACATCAGATGGTAGGGTTACACCCCTCTGTACAGCCCTGACGTAGTTTAGACCAGGTGTTTTACCATCACCTCTCTGAAGTGGGAAGATTTTAGAAAACCTGTACAAATAGCTTCTGTGTAGCTGTGAAAAAAACCTAAATTATATAAAGATGTAAACTCCCCTGGTGAACTGGCAATAATTTTACTGTCTAAAACTTCCTTTATATAATTATTTGCTACTCGGCCTACGTTGGCCAAGCACTTACCTGCGTCTTTAGCATCAGATCACACATGAAAATCATCCATGACCTGGGACTGTGAAGGAATGTGATGTATCAAGCCAGTAGTGTCCCTCTTGTAGCTATGATGCAACTTGGCTCTGCTAGTCAATGAAAAGTACGCTGCTGTCAGAATGTAAATATGTGTATCGCACATGCCAGTTGTGTAAAGATTTCTCACCATGCTCACTCTAATCACTTCTCCGAAATACAAGTGCAGTGTGTTCATCCTTACAGTGCATCTGGTGGAGCAACAGGTGCACACTTAGTCCTCAGAATTACAGTCATTCAAGACAAAGTCAAAAACTGAAGACAACGGCGCTCACATGACAAATGCAAACAGCCCACCCAACCTCCGTCCACCCACACGGAAGCTGGGAGATTAGCAATGCCAAGGATCCTGCTAGTTTGACCAAGTATCTTGTAGATACTTATATACATATAAGTATATTCAAAAGTCTTTCCAACTGTTTCCATAGTGTCAAAGCCTAGCTACACTTCAAACAGAATGTGGTGATCCAGACCTTCAGCATTTAACTTATACTTTACCTTTGTACACTTCTGGTGTTTGGGGCTTTTTTCTGAGACTGCTGTCAAAGTGGTTGTTTCATTTGTGGTTTCTTTAGTAACTTCACTAGAAAGGCAGGCTGAACTAAAATCTTATTCCAAATGCCACTGAACTTCTGTAACAGTAATATTCTAAGCAAAAGCTCTGGGTTATTTTCACTGATTTTACTTTCTTATTTGTCACAGAGAAGCAATAAATCTGAAGAACGTTTGACAGATTTTATTATAAATGGTCATCAATACAGAACCAAAGTCATCTTTATAAATATCTACAAAAAGCACAAACGCAGGCTAAAAAACATTCTCTAGCATGAGCAGAGGGCTCGTGGCTTTCAGTTTTTACTTTCTATGAGCCTGTTCTTTGGGAATAAATAATTTTAAAAGGCTTTTTTTTTTTTTTAAGTAAGGTTTTTTTAGTGGTTTTGTTTTTAACATTCACTGTGAGAACAAAGCTCTTGATTTATGAAAGAGAAAACCAGACAGGGCGACACATGTCCTTTTTGTCCAGTAAATCTGGAGTAATCCCGCTGTATTGTGGTTTTAACACTAATTTAACTGAAAACAGAAAATAGTCCAAGGCACTTCAAAACTCGCACATTTCATATTTTTTTGGCATATTGCTTGTCCACCTCGGAGTCAGCATGAGGACTGAGCAAGTCGTAAAGGCTTCATTCCTGTCCCCACCAGAAAGCTGCTCTCCCCCGGAGTCCAGATCAAAGCGTGCTGGACTCCTGCTTCTATTACAGCTGCTCAAGGATTTTGTACCTTGCTTGTTCCCCCCTTTCCTGTAATCCTAAATCACGCAAACACAGTCTCATATACAGAACAGCCCCACCTGTTGCTGTTCTTTGTGATCAAGAAATTAATCCAGGATGGCCAGCAGAGGCTTTGGCAAGTCTCCAAGCAAATCTCTTCAGATGTGACCATTACAGAGAAATGCTGTTGTGTCACATGGTAGTTCTGTCGCCCCAGTCATGAGGTAAGAAGTGACATTCTCCTTCTGCTCTAAGAGAACAAAGCAACGTCTGCTGGATGTGTGTGCGTGTACGCTGGAGCAGGGGATAGGGATGGAGGATCGCCCTAGTGGTTGAGTCCTCTAGGCTATTATTTGCTAAATGGAATTTTCCTTGTCCATCTGCTATTTCTTTTGTGCTATGCTGAACAGCGAAGTGAGGCTGAAGGTGCCATCTTTGGAGTTTTACCTGCATTTTAAGAGGAAGCACCTTCGTAGCAGAGTTACCTGTCACTGCATAAAACTGTGTCCCCTGCCTAACAGAGATAAGAAGAGCAAATTAGCTTCCTGTGATCTTTAAACACAAGAATATTAAAAATCCAACCTACTACTAGCACCAAAATGACAGCATTTGCCTTTCCCTATGGTGGTTTTTTTTTTTTTTCTTTTGTCTTTTTCAAACATATTTCTGTATTACTGCCATGCTGATGTGATCAACACTTCGGGGCACTGCTCTGCGACACTTCGGTCAGCCAGCCACACAGCTGAATGTAAGCAAAGGGACAGTAAAAAGCAAGAAATAACACCACGTTCCATTTAAAAATGTTGCTTTTCCCATCAGCATACTGTACTTGACCCTTCTGGCTGGAGAGGTGTCGGTGGTTTTATTCAAAGCATCGTAGATGATTGTATAGAGACTGGACATAGGTGAAGACACACATGGGATCTGGCTTGAGACCCATCATCATCATGTCATCCACTTCTATCAGACGATCGCAGTGAGCCATTTTCCTGTAGTAATAATAAAACAGGTACAGCAAATCAAGAGTTAAGTCTAAGGCCTGTAACTACTTCTAAGACTCATTTCCTTCATTTGCTGCTCTGATTTGAGCATCACTGAGGTATTTCAGAAATCCTGAGGTTTATCAGCAACACAGAAACATCAGAAACAAGAAGCTGTATGTCCAGTTCATATGGACTGTCAGTAAACACTGGATGCCTTGTGCTCTATGAACTCAAATTTCTTTTGTATGATTGATATCAGCAAATTCATTAAGAATCATTCATTACTTCAAGAGCAAAATAATAAAAAAACCCCAAGGAACACACAGAGAGAAGCAAGGGTTTTCTCCTCTTCCGTCCAAGCAGAACTCACAAGGCTGATTTCTCAAGTTTAGTGTGTCAGTGCTAAAGCTGGTGAGAAGCACAGAGCGGAGAAAGCAGAATTCAAGTACTGCCTGAAGACTGTGAATGACCTGAACACAGGAGTCCAGTGAATTACCCTGTGCGTGGCAAAACCAACTCTGATTTTAAACTGCCGAGTCTCCTGTTATAGCTATGCATTCCCTGTGCAGAGCTTTATTATCTTTTTTGGCATAATCATAATAGTGATATTGGATCTACAAGAAGAATCACAAAACTCTTTGCTGCTGCCCAGCTGCTTTAGACTTGAACTGGAAGCACTTCACAGACATCTAATGTGATACTCACTCAGCCATGGTGAAGGCCAGCTCAAAGTTCTGCTTGCGATTAGCTGGGTCAAGCTCATTATAATCAAAAGCTTCAGGAAAGAAAGAATGCACAAGAGCACAGAATGCCATGCCATCATTCCAGCTTGAGGAGAAGTTCTGGAGATCAATGTGCTGTCATGATGAAAAAAACACGCATGTTAACGCAGCTCAGGGGAACGGGGAAGAGCAGCTGATTTTGCTCCCTGCAGTTTCCTGTCCTTCTCTCCCACTAACCAAAGCAGCACAGCACCGGCTTTATGTGTTCCTTCCCCTCTTTGTATATCCATTACATTATTTGTATCCTGAGAAAAAGCGGTACGCTCAGCAATAAAAGCCTTTTGTCTGAAATGCCCAGATGCAAAGCAGACACGCAGTCACGGCCCCTGATGCAAAGCCAGCTGGAAACACTGGGAAGAATCTTGTCACCACCCACGAGCTCTGGAGCGGCCCCAACGCACCGGCTCGGTATCTGCAGAGACCAAGGACACTGCTTATCCCTGTGAAGCATTTATAACTGAAGAACAGCTCACTGTGTGGCGGTGAGTAACACTAGATAAAGACTATGCTTGCTTGCTTTGCTTTTCAGTAAGGCCCAATTCAATGCCTGTTTACATACAGATAGGTAGAAATATAGGAAGAATTACACCTACTGCAAAACCTCACTCTTAGAACAAATGCTTATTTGTAATTTCAACTGCCACAGTGAAAAGAAACGTATTTGGGCCCTTGTCTCATGCTGCTTTCCCATCACATAAAATTCAAGCCCCAGCTTTTCCGGTAAGCAACTAACAGTAATTTTCACTAGTTCTGCTTATGTGTACTCTAATTTAGAGTTCAGCAATAATAATATACACTTTATAATAATGTTGATAAACATTATACAAAAAAAAAAAACACTTACAAAAAAAGTTCCTTTCTCCTGCTTTGGCAGTTGCAGTTTAAGGTCAGGTAAAATTACTGAAATCTCAACTGCTGAATTCTTTTAGCTACACTGATGGTACCTCATAGAAATTAGCTCACTAACACCATGTGTTCAACCTCAACCATTTATTACAAACTCACTTGTCTAATACCAATAGAGAGTATACTGGTCTACTGTGTAGCAAAAGGGCCATAGTCTCCACATAATGGCAAAATGTTTTTCAGATCTTGCCATATATAACGAGAATGCAAAAATCACAAGAAAAAAAAAATGCGTGAGCATATACTGAAGTCTCTATCCATAAGCACAAAAAGGTAGGCTTTTCAGACAAACACTAATACATTGTTGTGATGGACACCTAGAATCTCACTCATGCGATCACTGTCTGTCTTGACGTGCTGCCCATGCAAACCATGATTTTTGCGTTACCTGCAAACTTGATGACCTTGAGGAAGTTAACTCATTATCTAGTGTGTTTTACATTCACTTTTTTGAGTATGCTTTTGTGGCAAATTCTCCTGACAAAGAGAGCGCTGAAAGTGCTAGCATGTCTTCACCTTGTATCCTATGGTTTTTGAGCGACACCAGTCTAACAGAATTTGTTTAATGCTGCTAGCGCTGGCAACCCCAAAACTCTGCGACCTCTTCAGTTTAGCTCTGGATTCTCCTTTTCCTCTGGAAAATTAACAGAAACCAGATTAAATTACATTCTAGAAAAACTTACACCTACTTGTCAGCAACATCTATGCAACCTTGCCCAGGTCAGCCCCTGTCCAGGTGATATCTGAGAAACACGTTGCTGAAACTTCAACTTGTTGGTTCTGCAAGAAAAGCTCATTTTCATTTCACTGAAGCCAGGATCCTAAGCCCTCTTCTATTTAAATCGTACCCCCATCATGGTGCATAAAGAACAGTCCACGCTTTCGGTCCTTAATGAATGGCAACAGAAAGTCACTATATCCCAGATCTCTTAGAATGACCGAGAAGGTAGCTTTCACAGTGCTTTCCTGACAAGGGGCACCTGCTTCTTCAGCTGACCAACTGCAAAGCCAGAGGAATACGTAGCTGTGAATTTCCAGGGCTCAGTCTGTGAAGTCATTGAAGCTATACGTGACCTCATATTGTCCCTTAGCTCAAAATACTACATTGAGAGAGTCCTCCCACCCAGTTGTCCTCTGCTGGTAATAACTGTCAGATTACTTTCCCATTAACAAACCCATTCGGGAGACAAGGGGTGTGACGTACTTTCCACCATCATGGTCAAATTTCTCTAAAAGCGCTTTCCTGGCCTGTGCTCCTGAGGTCCGTGGGAGCGTCTGAGACCGCACCAGTTCTCGCCTCCTTTCAACTTGGCGACGTCCAGCGGGAGGAGAGGAGCGAGTGCTGGGTGTCACATCACAGTAACTGTCAGTGGCACTGGAGAAACATAACACGAAAAGTACATGGTTAAACAAAAAAGTAACTCTGCGGTGCCAGGAGTCAGCATAAAGGTCCACCTGTTGCCTACTCTAAACCTCCCAAACCAGTCATTTCTAGAGGACCTGAATGAGTCAAAAGCAATTTAAGTAAAAGTCAAAGTTTTATTGACAGAAAACAGCACCTAATTATAGAAGAGTCTAAGGTACTTTTACAAATGAGACATGGCTGGACAAGTCACAAGTGCTTTGTAGCACTGAGGAGAACAACAATTAAACACCTTTAAGAAAAAAGAAAAAAAGAAAAAAAGTTGTGGCCACACAAGAGCACTAAATACCTTTAATTTCCAAATTTGGGCTTCCTGGAGGGTTTTTAAAAATGAAATTTGAAGAGTAACTCAGGACGTACTTTTGAAGTTTTTACTAAATAGTACACAGAATCCTGAGCTCATGTCAGTGTTGCCTGACAGACCACGAGCTAGTAATTTGATTGAGAAATATAGGATTATATTCTAATTTGTGTTTATTTGAGCCATAAACCACTTTGTCAGCATTAACAAAGTAAATCACACATTTGGAAATGTTCCCCATAACAGAGATGGGGAAACTGAGGCAGAGCACAATGACATCAGTGTCACACATTATTTCCTGGTAGTGATGGAGGTCAGATCTGACAGCAAGTTCGCTTGGGCGCTCAGCATATCATGCCTCAAGTATCGAAGTGCTGATGTTGGCACTAACTCAGAAGAAATGTAATGCCAAATTTGGGATAATTTTCAGGGCAGATGCAGGCCCAATTTAAGAGATTTTAAATTGGCTGCCCTCCCATTTTTCTTGACAGATAATTTGCATGCTGAGGATGCCTGGATATGCCAGTAGCAATTGTGACTCCATGTAATCCCATACTAAGCAACCGCAACTCCAAGAACCTGTAGTAGTCCTCAGCAAGTCATTTATCTACAAACTAAACTCTAGGCTAGCCAAACTAAGGATATTTGAAGGCAGTCATATGTTGGTTTCCAAAAATAAGCCCAGAGTACAAATTTCAACACAGCTGAGTATTTTTGAAAGCGTTTTCGAAGGGCCAGACAATTTGTTCCGCCTAACAACAATCCACCCCTGGCACTGAGACTTTTACTGACACTGTAACAGTGCTGAAATCCACAATTAGGTCTGCTTTACACTGCTCTGCAAAAGATTTTTATTCCTTCCCATCTCTGTTCCACTTGGCGCTCAGGAAAGCTCACAACCTTTAACGGGCTTAAAATACAGCGTCTGGGACTCGCCTGTTCTCCAAACCAGCAGAACCCTGTCCCTTGAGACTATACTGACCCCAACGGCCTAACAAAACGTCAAGAAAAATGCATACCTTTCACCAGTTTTGGTTCCACTACTCGCCTCACAGCTCTCCGTTGACACAGATTTAGTGACAGAAGTGATATTCTCTGTATAAAAGCAGTAAAACCAAGATGCATCAGGGCAGAAACTTCTTTTATCTCCTTTCCTCGTACGTTTTCAAACCATTTCCTGACAGCCATGCATCGATTTTTACTCACCTCGGTGAAAAGCTGCAGGGCTCTAACTTCCCCTATGCACTAACAACCTGGGGAGGGATTTTCCCCAGGGGTTCAACCCCTCTGCAAAATTGCTGCACTGAAGTGAGGACGGTGTAAACATACCAGAAAGGGCAGTGACAGGATGCCTTTGATAAAACTGCTTTTGGATCATTTCAGGCCCTCGGGTGACCTCAGAGGAGGGCACACTGCCATGGACATTTCAGTGAAAGGAAGAAATGGTGCTACAGCTCAGCATGCAGCATTCATTCTGGCAGACATAAGGAGTCTGGGAAGTGTGCCATGATTGATAGCATAATTTAAATTGCCTAATTTCCACCAGGAAACATTCTAGCTTGTGAAATAGAACAGACTCCAAAGGTTGCAAAGGTGGCTTAAAAACAACTCTGCATCTTCCTCCTCCCACCCAAGGTTCTACCTTTTGTGCTTTGCCTCTTAAAAGCCCAGCTCTCGACTCCAGCTATGCTTTGTAAATGCAGAAAAACAAAGCGGCTTGCCCAGTTTTGACACACTAAAGCCAAAACTTGTTGCATAAGCCAGCAACTCATTTACTGAAGGCTCCTTCTATACCCAAAGAAGACTGGCATCTTAGAAGCAATCCAACCTGATCACTGTCCAAATCACACTCTAAAAATTATGAACTCTCCCCACTGCTTATAGAAGGGATCCAGATCAGCTACACTTCTCATGTAAAACCACCTGGTAAACGCCAGTATACAGATGTGGCAAATCTGGGACCACAAACAATTGCCAGATATTTGTGCAAAACTCAGAGGTTTTAAGGTGAGGAGAAGTGTGATCCCTATTCTGAATGAGCTACACCTTTGCTAAACTGACTCTTGAGACCACTGTGAAATGCCAGTACATTGTCTAGACAGTAACAGCTTGGTGACATCAACCAGAAGTACTTTTGGATAGAGCAGAACTCACCTATTTGGACTGAAATCGAAAATCCTTAAGGCATTTTGCCCTTTAACAAACTCATATATGAAGGGGACTACTTACTGCTATTCTGCTCAAAGGAATGTGCTTCAACATCCACTTTCCAACTGCCATTACTTTGTGTTGAGTCACAGTTTTCACTTGGTCAGCTGAAATCTTGACCGCTCAAACTGTCTGTTCTGCCACACTTTCCTGGCACCTATTGTTTCCGCTGCAGAGATTGCCTAACCATACACATGTACACCATGTACAAAGAGGGATAAGTACCTGTCCTGGGTTGAGCAATGCAGGACTAACTTCTCTTCTAATGCTTGGGAAAACTCCACTTTTGGAAGACTAGTCTAGTGTCTGAATTTGTGAAAATATTTACTCTGTAGCCAGCTATGCCATATGGGGTTCAAGGTCTCGGTGTTTTTGAGCCTCACCAGGTGCGGGGATGAGGAGGAGCGAGATCTGGGCACTTGACCCAAGCTGCTAATGGGATTATTTCATACCATGAACATTACATTCAATATAAATTAGAAAGTTTGCTGCATAGTCTCTCTCTCCCTTGATGACAGCAGTCCAGAGAACTCCTTTGCCTGGTGCCAGACCCCTGAGCCCTTCCTTCCAGAGTCGTTGCACTCATAGTGTCCCACATTTGCTGTCCACTGCTGGGAGAGCACAGCTTCCTACTGATAGAATTGGCCGAGTATAAATCTTGTGTATCTTATATTAGTATTGGGTTTAATACTGGTTCTTTAGCATTATTGTTAATTATTTAGTCTTATCCTATTAAATCTATTTATATTTCAACTCTCGTGCTTCCTTGTGTTCCCCGATTCCCCTTTCCGGGTGGGGAGGGGTCATCGGGTGATACAATAATTGTCTAAACGACAATAAATTTTTTATGGGTTTTCTCAAACCATAGTAGTACTCTTCACTTTGAACTGACTGAGAATCTGATACAGTGGAACAAGTTTTCATGATACCTGGGAAATCCAATCTGCATGCAGTCTTGTTAGCAATTTTAATATCACCATGTACCTCCTAATTGGAACTACATGCTCAGATCCGAATGCCCCAGACATGCAGCATGGAATCCCTCTCAATTTGTGTTGCATGAGGACACACTGACAGGAGCACTCACCTCCAGGGGCAGATGAATCCATTGATCTCACAGTACTTGAATTCCAGGCCTTCACTGAACACCAGAAAAAAAGACAAAGGAAGGCTTTGCTACATTCTTAACTTTAATAAGATAAAAGTTGAAACGATAACCTGCAAATAATCCCTATCTCTTGCTTGCAATTCCATCTGCTCTCTCTGTAATTTCTGACTCGTATACATAGTCTGATGTGTAAGTGTCACTATCACTAAATGTATATGAAATACAGCTCAAAGATGAATGACTTCAATATGAATGAAATTATATTTCTTTTTTTTAAAAAAAAAAACAAAAACAAAAACCAACCCACCCTCAATTTGGATATAAATAAGATTCTGCAATCACTCTGACTCATGTATACGTGTCAGTCTGCTGTCAGTCATTCCTCTCTCCAAATGATTATTGAACCTGTTACCCAAATATCTGCCAAACTTCTCAAGGGGTCTCAGGTCTCAAAGCACTATAAACTCCTGCAAATTTCATTAGAATAGCTGGCCACGTTGAAGAGATTCTTTTTCAGGAACTGTGCTAGAAGATAGGCTGCACTATGAACTCAACTAGGCAGCAAAAATTCTAGGCAGATGTGACATTACAGCCTAAAGCTCCACCTAGCAGCCACAATATTCTAAATCAGAGTATCCCACCCACGGGATATGCAGCCATAGGAGTGAGGTTTCCTAATTACCACTAGGTTATGGGACAATCCCTGTAGCGCCAGTTGCTTGCAGTAAAGAAATGGTTCACAGCTTCAGCAAACAAATTATTTTAGTCTCTTTTACCTGACTGGTTGGAAGTTTTCACTGCCATCGCATTTTTGCTCTTGCTCTGTCCCAGCAGGCCCACAGACGCATTAGTTGTTCCTGTTAGACAGACGGTCTCTCCTGAAAACTTCTCTGATACCCTGGTGACTGCAGTAACGGGGAGGTGGGGCATCTGCAAGGCGACCGCAGGGGCATGGGCCTCAGGGGAAGAGTCTGACCTGTGGAAAGAGGCCAGTTCATGGGAGACTTTTGCCTGACCTAGCAAATAAAGGGAAAAGGAGAGAGGAAGTAAATTTATTTGCAGATTTGTAACAAAGTTACAAGCCAATTTCCGTGCAACAACTTTATTTTACAAGTCATTGGAATTTCTCCACCTAGCTGTGCCTGAGGACATTATACCATTTACAACACGCTGCAGAAGCAACCCTGGTGTAAGTGATCCTTGCAGCGATCATACCTGTCCTACACTAATCTCAGCAAGAGCAACTTCAGATCATTAATCCACTAGCATCTGCATTTGGTAAACTTCTTTCTCTGTGCAGCCCCTGCCCCCGCTTTCCTGCCATGGGTTAGGAGTCAGCGTTCTCGTTCTTTTAATGGTTTTATGAAACACTGTGTGCCTCAGTTTTCTCTAAAATGGAGAAGGCAAGTCTTTTCTCCACTGAAGTATGATGGAAGCAGAAAGGTAACATGCAAAATGTTTTGGGATGCAAGGCTACAATGTCAACCAGAATAGCAGGCCTTACTACCATTAGTGCCCCAAGATAACGTGACAGTAATAGTCTCTAATTTATGAAACACCATAGTGCATCGTTAACAATAAAGTTTAAAAGTTAAACTCCTAATTATGAAATAAAGTTGAACGGTATCAGTGCCGCAGTAGAACATCCAAGCTGAAACCACAGCAGATTCTAATGCTTCCAGCATGTGAGAGCTGCTCTATGACTGCCAGGATCAGGTATTTTACTACTACTTCATTTCATGCCATGTTCCTACCTGATGAAGACTGATGCCCATTTTCAATGATGGAAGAACTAAAACCTCTTCTAAATTCAGGTTTGTGGTGGTCATCCAGGTCTACACTCTGTCAGAACAGATAACAGACACAAAAGCTAAATTTCAGACAGCAGCAAAAGTTAGAAGAATATCCTTAAACACCTGCCAAGAACAGATCCCCCCTTGTGCTGCTGACCACAATACAAGATGGGACAATTATCTGACCCCTAGAGCCAAACCTGCAAACTGAGCACTGGCAATGCAGGAATCCATCTTCACATACTTGTCCTCGCAGACCCCATGCACCCAGCAG
Organism: Limosa lapponica baueri; assembly: GCA_002844005.1. Classification (NCBI taxonomy): domain Eukaryota; kingdom Metazoa; phylum Chordata; class Aves; order Charadriiformes; family Scolopacidae; genus Limosa; species Limosa lapponica. Next base: position 297,491 of record KZ506193.1, read on the forward strand.
GGGTCTTCCACTTCTGTTAGACAAAAGTATCCCCACTCACTGAGGAGATGATGAACAGAAGACTCCACACAACAGTGGAGAGATTGATTGAGATCGCATAAAACACTTAATGCTCTGCAGGTTTTTTTCTGTTTGCCACAGAAAAAATGTCATTCTGGTAACATATTGTAAAAGCATTACATAAAGTAAGTATGATCCTAGAACTTTACAGCCGCATTATAACCGGCAACTTCTGTAAGGATAGTTTTTTCCAGGAAAAGCACCATTTTTTCCCATAATGTTTCCCAATATAATTCCAAAAGAATCGGCCAAGAATTTTGTTGGTGGTGGTGGTCTGTGTGTCTCTATATGTAAGCCTGCAAAAAATCACGAGGAATTATGTGATTTTTGGCTGCAGGAATTAAAGAAAGAAGAGAGTGCTTCACAGACATACAATTACCTCAATTGAAAAAAAATGTAGCTTCCAAGAAGTAGCATATACAAGCAGTAGAGTGAAATTCCCCAACTCAAAGTCCATGGAAAAGTTTTAATTGGTTCTAGACAGATACCTAACTACCAGACTGGCCAAAAATTTTATGAATTAATAAAGAAAAAAATCTGTAATGTGCCCTTATAAACATAATCCAAAATTCTTACAAACTCAATCCAAACAAGTTTTGTTGTTTTTTACAGCCAGACAGAAAGAGTGAAGATAGATACTGAAGAAGATTTTATACTGCAGGTAAGCATAAAAACAACAGAACGTAACAGAAAAGGAAAGAGGCAGTGTGTATACATGTAATAAATTGTCTCTGCTTTTTGTATACAGGAAATATGGAGCAAACTGGTGGTTTGATTTTACTTATTTATTCCATAGCTTCATCACAAATTATTAGAATAATTTATTTATAGGGTGGAAAAATCTCTCTCTCGTAAAATACAGAAACCATATGATCAATTCAAGATAAATCAACAAAAATAGTTCTTGGAACTTGTCTGATGTTTAGCATGCATCTGTTTACACTCATCCAAACTTAATTAAGAACACCAGACAACAATATTAATGTTACCTTGGAGATTTTTTACAAAGCGTTTAATCTTGTTAGATGCTGCAGAGTGCACAGACTGTTTTAGTGCCCATTACTCGACATACTCGAACTTTCATTACCTCAAGTACAAATCCTAGTCAGCTCCTGGTAACTATGGTCTGAGATCTTGCTAAGAATTTGTTAACTAGTATTAGATTACAGTAAGGCATCCTAAATACAATTTTGTCATGCAGCTGTGGCCTTAGATTCTAATCCTCCCAGATATTTACATGCCAGCCTCCAACTGATTTCAGTGGAGCACAGGTGTACGTAGCAGAATCTGGGCTGCATGCCTACACTCCTGAAGTCGAGGAAAATCCTTCTGTTGACTTTAAGGTTGGGCCCTACATCACAATCAGTATGCAGGCTTTTCAAGACTACAGCATAATTTGGAGAAACCATTAAAGTGTGGTAAAACCTCACTAACCTGACTTCAAGATGAGGACCCACTGCCTTGTAAGCAAGTGTCTTACAAAGATATATTACAATAAAACACAGAAAGGAATGGCAGCAAAATGTTGAGATACTGTGAACTGTCTCCAAGGCTCAGCTTGGACGGTGTATTTTATTATACTGGGTTGTATACTATTTTTTAATCTGGGGCTGGATTCTCATGTCAATTTTTTTCTATGCTAGATGAGGAAAAGAGATAGGATCACCCGGGTATGATTTTCAAACAAAACAATCCAAAGTTCAGAATAGGACTGGAGGCTTCCCGAAAATACGGAAGGTATACTCTCAGAAAAGACGACTGTTAAAGGCTTCTCAGCCAGAAGTTCTCATTTAATTCTCTTGCCTAGTTTCTAAGTCAGTGACATTCCTGGGATTATATATGCACTAATGTGCTCCGCTCGATAAGAACGCAGAGGTTACACGATGAGCCCAGACACTCTTTAATCGGTTTACCACTAAAATGCACGAGAGGCCGTCTGATTGTTTTTTTGTTCTAAACAACCACTCAAACAACCATGCACAGCACCATGTTTTAGCACAATGTTGCTTGTAGCCCCGTCAACAAGACTGACGGATTTCCACTGATGCCCAATGGAGGCTTGGGGTGCACCTCAGATAGCTGGGAGTTAAAATGTCCATTCCACAGCTAGGTTACCCTGCTCTGATGTACGCTGCAAGTTTTACAAATCAAATCTGTAATGAAGTTCAGTGTTTCAATCTGAACAAGGAGAACTTTTGCTTCATTTTAATTTTTCTCTATCTTTTGTATTTAAAAAGGAAAATAAACTAGATTGGGAAAGTTGGAACATTCAGAACTTCTCACTCTTTCCCAGCATCTAAAACTTTATTATGAGCAACAGCACTACAGTTCAGCTATCTAGGCTCCACCAATTTTTGTGGGATCTCTCCCATTTAGAGGCTTCATCACAGACAAGTTTTCAGAAGAGCTAACATTCAACAAAGCTGCGCTCTCTAGGTAGTTACTCAGCGCAGGCCCAAAAGGAGCGATGAGTTCTTTTGCAAAGCCAGTCTGCAAACTTTTTTCAGGCTAAATTACTTTAAAAATCCACTTTGTTTGGAGATGCCAAGTTTCTGACAAACCCATGTGGGTAACAATACTTCCTCTGTTACTGCTGGCTACATACATCATAAATAGCAGAGGGACAGGCGCCTATATCTGACTGTAATAATGAGAAGTCTCCATTTATACAACTCACGTAACAACAACGTGAGTAACTGGTGAAGCTGAAGGAAATAAAGTTAAGGGTAATGTTTTGCAAGTCTTCCTCAGGCTCACTCTTAGAACTAATCTCTCTGTAGCTCACAAGTCTCCATGTAATGCAGGGTGATAATACTTTCCACAGTTGTCGGGCTGCTGGAATTCCTCCTTCACTGCAAAGAAGTTAGACCTTAAGCACCAGATGAGATAAGAAAGAAAAGAAATAAAATTTTCATTTCCTTTCTAAGCCTCTAAGCTGCATGCCTGTTATGTTTTCAAGGTTTTGCCTGCAACAAGGTCAAATTGTAGAAGAATGACAAACATATGAGACGCCTCTCTTTCAAATAAGAGATTTCAGTCATCCGAAGTCTTTCATAAAAGCACCAATTACCAAAAAGGTCATGATAAAAGTCATTGGATCCAGAAATGTTGCTTATCTGTGAGGTATCTCCCTCTCCTGTCACATGCTGGATGAAATTGATGCTTCACTCTAGAGAACAGCAAAAACACAACTGACTTCCACAAGGCAAGATTTGACTCAGTTCCTTGCATATAAAGAGATGATTGATACATCAGAAATGGGGAATGATGCAACGTGTCAGGAAACACAAACAAGGCTGATAGACACCAACAAGAACTGCACTACATTTACCCCTTAATTCTTCTACTGGAAAGCCATTGTCCATCAGATCACACAAGTATTCTCTATCTGTAACTGACCCTGCAGTTGAAGAAAAGGTCATGAGCATATTAGGAAAGGGTTTGCACATGGAGTAATCACTGGAGAAAAACAGTAAGAGCACTTCTCACAGAACTTTTTTTGAAGCAAGGCTGGATAAAAATGGACAGCAGGGAACAATTCTATCTTGGCAGCTTCAGCAGGTGCCCACCGCTATGTCGCAGTGAATTAAAACAAAACAAACAACAACAAAAATAATCTAGGCAAGAATCAAGGCCACCGTGGAACATCACCATTCCAAAAGGACACTTGCAGGAAGTGTAAGAGAATAATAAGAAGGAAGTGGAACTACTGGACTCCCTTTATCAAAAACAGGAGTTGAGATGGTTTAGAATCATAGTATGTAATGCCAGGTGACTGCTGGATCACTTAATCTCCCTGCCTGTATCCCAGGTCATTGTGTCTCATGCAGTTGCTCCCAGGATGACTAACTGTTGGGTGCTATCAGGTCACCAGAGAGAAATACCAACAGGTGGTATTTGTTTAGATCTTCCCAGGTGGTCACAGCCAGCTACTCGGCTCTCTGCCGCTTTGGCCTCTGCAGCAGTCTGCCCAGCAGTCTGCTGGGTGTACAAAAACTCTTCTGACAGTATAAAAACAGAACACCATCACAGTATTTTTAGTCCTCCCTGTTCACAAAGGCATCGTGTTCAACCATAAACACTATGGAAAGATCCTAAGTGATAAGGCTCCTGCCAAAATGTAAGATCTGATCAACAGAAAAGGTCAAAACTCTTCCATTCAAGCAATCACAGGCAGATAGGAGAGAAAGACCTCAGTGACTGCAAAGGATGACAAACAGCAACAAACTGCTCAGCAAGGCATAAATCATAAATCCTCAGTAGTGCAGCTGTTGACCCAGGATCCCGCTTTAAAATTATTTCTTCAAACATACCCTGTTTTCCACCTTTGCAAAAGCAGCTCTCAGACTGTGGCCTAGTTAGAAAGCCAAATTAAAGTTTGGCATCAAAATACCAGAAGGACTCACCTCCAAATCACAGTGCCTAGTGGCTGTTTAAAATACCACCAGAATCAGCACTTAGACTGTTGTATACCAGATTTCAAGGACAGCATAGCAGACATTACCTGAAGATTAGAATTAAAAGGAGATTTGTGCCCTTACTTCTGAACTATGCATGGAATTTCCTGGCTTAACTTTTTTCAACCAAATTACCTTGAAAAATAATCTATCAATAGTAGAAAATAACAGTTCAGACACCGAAGATGCTCACAATCTCCAGTATCCAATCTGCAAGTCTGCAAAAAATAGTCTTAACTCTTAATCCAAGTATTTTGCTAGAAACGTTAAAGGCAACAGAACTCAGCCTTTTGTTGGGATAAACACTGCATCGACCACACAGTAAAAACGAACTCAATAAATCTTTTCAGGAGCAAAAGAGCACATCTTGATTTGCTACTATTTCCAGGTCAGTATTATTTACTCCCCGTATCTCATACTTACAGAAGTCTTTTCTAAAGCTAGAAGTGTCACCAATTTTATCGCAGGTACTCATTTATCTGAAAACATACATAGTGTCATTTATGGTACTCTGTTACAAGTGCTTTGGTCCCATAACTAGAAATTGCGAGCAACTGAGGGACACACTTCCTTCATTACAGAGAGCCTGGGTGACCGGCACAGCGACCAAGGCTTGTTCTTTAGCCATTTGAGCACAGCCACATCAGAGCCTTACCCACAAAATCATGTTTTCACTGCATCCATTTGGTATGTGTAGCTCAGTACTGACATTCCTTCACGGTCAGCTATGCTAACTTGGGAAGTTGTCCAGCCTTCCTGGGAAAATTGTTGAGAGGGCACTGAAGAACTATCAGTACTTCCCTGAACCCTCAAAGCAAAGCAGGAGGGTTCCAATCCAAACAAAAGCTCATTCTGTGATTTAACGTAGACTAAAGCTGGATATTGCCATAACCTCAATGCAAGTCTTCACAGAGCATGAAGTCCATACTACAATGTAGGCAGCGGTGATGGAGCAGGTGAGTGTTGTCCCCCTTGTCACTTCCATGTCACTCAGCTCCCTTCTGCTCCTTGCAATGCAAACAACTGCGGTGGCTCCATGGAACGAAAAGGAACAATCTGAAAGTATGCTGCTTACCTTTGTCACATGGGGAAAAAGGCAGCAGTTGCCACAACTGTTGGCATCAAGCAGTGGGTTTACCTTTTCACTTGCACAGCTGTGGGCAGCTCCATGCCCCCATTCTTAAGTTAATAGGAATGAAAAGGACTGGAATGCAAAACAGACCCTTTGCTCATTCCCATCAACTTAACTTGGAGCGACTTTCATTTCCAAGCTTTTATTTTCCATCCCCAAAGCCTGGATAGATCACAGACCAGCTTTTCATGCTCCAACAGTCTTAAAGGCCCCTTAAGACATGGCTTAATCAAGATTACACAAAATAGGCTGTCATCTGCAAAAGCCAAGTCTCTAGTATAGGCCCGGTTTTATATGACTGAATCATAGTGTACTGCCTGGCTGCCACCTCCTAGTGTCAAGGATTGTACAGGAGCTCCCAACTCTTTCCACAGAGCTGGACACATAGAAAAAGTATTACACAAAATGTCTCAGGGCCAGATGAGCTTCCCACTAGCTGGGGTTTCCATGCACCACGTTACAAGGCTCTGCAAAAAAAGAGTTTTATCACTGGGAGGAATGTGTTTGTGCTAGTTTAGGTCATGGAGACCACAACAGCGTGTGTGAGGCCCACCGCCTGGGGATGAGCTGCAGCAGCGCAGGACAGGGGCTGCGCAGCAGAACTGTCCCACTGCAGGATACTAGGTCACTATCTTAGGAAAACATGCTATTGTCTGCCATATGCTGAGCTGTTCTCCTTTGTGAGCTTGCCAACTGGTAAACAGCATTGCTTGGCACACGGATTGCCCTGAATCAAGTCCAGAAAGGATACACAGATATTCACATACATTTGCATATTGATAGCTGAGACTGCCTTGGCTTTTCTTACTTTTAACCACACTGAACTGACAGGTTGCTACCACTCTGACCAAGATCCCAGCCGGACCAAGCAGTGCCATAATCAGAAATGTCTCCAGGTGGTATCAGGGCCGAGACAATTTCTCAGAGCACCTCCCAAAACCCCATTGACCCGGAGCAGCAAAAAAGGAGCCCCGTATGCCTAAAGGCCCCCCCACGCCGACACAGAGCCCACCAACACCTGTGGAGCACCCGCTCACGCACCCACCCGGCCCTCCCTCCCGCCGCCTCCCCGGCCGCGGCCAGCACTTACTTGGCTGCGGCCAGTGACCGCCAGCTTGGCATGGCTGGAGAACCTGCCGCCGGCCGGGCCCTGCCCAGGGGAGCCGGGCCCCGCGGCTGGGGGGCTCCCCGCTGCCTCATCCGCCCATTCCTGCGGCAGCCCCGCCGACCGGCCGAGGGCCTCCACCTGCCGGGACAGGCACTCCAGCTGCGCCCGCAGGCGCCGGTTCTCCTGCTGCAGCTCGGAGACGGCGTGTGCCAAGGGGCTGGCGAGGCGCAGCACCTCCTCCACTTGCCGGCCCACCCCCTGCTTCAACACCTGGATGTCGGCCCGCATCTCCCGCACGGCGCCCCGCAGCGACTCCTCGTAGCGCCCCAGGGCCTCGCAGACGCTCTGCGCCTCCCGGCTGCTCAGGTCCTCGGCCTCGCCGGCCATGGCGTCCGCGGGGCGGCCAGGGAGGTGGGGGGCCGGGAACCGCTAGCGGCAGCCGCCCGGCCGCCTCTCCTCCCCTCGGAGGGCGCCCTCCGCCTCCCGGCGGCCCTAAGCCCGGCCCCGGTGCCGGTGCCGCCGGGGCGCGGCCCGCTCCCGCCGTGCGGAGGAAGAGCCCGCCCGGGGAGGGGGCGCCCGGGCAGCGCCGCGCAGCAGCGGGGAGCGGCTGCTCCGGTAAGCCTTCAGCGGCGAGATGTAATTTCAGGAGGCGACGGTGGAGGAGGGAGGGGGAAGGGGCGGGGGCACCCGCCCGCTCACGGCTGCCCAGGGCGGCGGAGGCCGGAGCGAGCCGGGCGCGGTGGGCTGCGGGCGGGGAGAGGGGGAGATGGGGCCGGGGGTGGAACAGAGTGAGGGGAGGAGGGGCGAGTGTCTGGTCCTTCCCGAGCTGCTGGGATGACTGTGCCAAAATAAGCACAGCTTATCTCTACCGGGGGGAGCGCGGAGACAAAGGGAGAGGAGAGTCGTCTCTGGGAGAACAGAGCAGAAACGCACACGCGTGCTGAAAGCCCGGTGTCCCTTCATGCACACAGGCTCGTGCACACCCCCATGCCCGTCCTCACACTCAAGAGTTTCCCACCGTGGGCTGCGATTGGATTCGGGCATCAAATAAACTGCCAGATCCTTTTGCAGATCCAACGTGTGCGCACACGGGACGAGATACTAATTTCTGTCAAACCAGAGCCGCAGCGGGGCTCTCGGGTTTACTCTTTATTGCCTACTGACACACAAGACAATACCTCACGCGTAAAGCCTCACAGGAGCAGAATTCTACAACATCTCTACAGCAAACTGCTTTCTTCATGGAATTTTTACAGAAATCACTACTGTATTTCCATTAATCAGAAAATGCTTGGCAGCCTCTTGAAGTCTCTAGTCCTACAGAATATATAAATACATGAATTAGATTCTTTGGCCCAGCAGCAAAAGCTTCTTATCTGCCTTCCCAAAGGCAAAAAAAAATAATTAATCAGGCACCAAAACATGCACAGCCAAATCCCACAAGGTGCTGAGCACAGCCTGAAGCATCCTGGAATATCCAACCTGCTCTACTCAAGACAACACCTTTGTCCTCCCTCCTTTTAATATTACTGTTTACTTATTTGTGTGGTGATAGCACAAGGAAACTCAGTCACAGGCCAGAACTCCATTCGTGTTAGTGCTAAACAACCAGTGAACAACAGGCTATTCCCTGTACAATATAAGTGTATGACAACAGAGAAACAGCGATGCAGACGAAAAGCATTGGTCTGTGACCTCAACACTACCAAATTTTGTCTCAAAAATGCTGTCATACACAATGTGAAGAGCAGAGTCATTCACCCAGGTGCCAAGCATGGTCTGCACAGGGCCAGTAAAAGGCATCCACCCCTGTCACAGATATGCAAGATCACACAAATTCTACGCTGAGCACCACCAGGCTTCTCTGCCTTTCACTTCTCTGAGCAGCTCGGCACAGAGGCATCGTTTTCCATTGGCTTTGGTAGGGCCGACCAATAAATGACAGTAGCAGTTGCTAGGAGGCTCAGCTCACCCTGAAGTTCAGGTTAAGGGAGCAGAGCTTCTCCTCGGGCACATTTAACATTCTTTCCAAGCCAGCTCAGTTCACAGGAGGTAGCATCCTACAAACTACTGCAGCATCCTTATGCTCGGAACTTTCAGTTATTTCCAGTACTGGAGAGGCCACTTCCTCCTTGACCAGATGATGGAAAGTTCTGCATTCCTGCACACCGAGCAGATAAATATCTGCTTGCATGTCACCTTCTGAATTTCTGAAGTGTCTAGTTTGAAAATGGCATAGCCTGTTTCACAAGTGCCGCTGGCACACAAGGTCCCGATGCTATCTTCGAAAGAACAGACCCCAGAGTAACTCATTGTGCCAGTCTGTGTCAACTGGATGCTGCAGTGAGACCCAAAAGGACAAAAACACATGCTGCTGCTTTTCTGTTCTGGAACTTTATGTTTTGAAAGCAATGCTCTGAGCTTGAGGAATAATCAGCCAGTCTGGTACTCGCAGGAAAGAATTTATTCCTTGCTTATTCAGTGAAGAATAAGAACAGAAATGTGACATCTTGCACGCTTCTTAATCAGAGAAAGTTTTAAATGGAAGAATGCCCTAACTGGCCTTTCTGTCTTTATCTTTTCTGCTCCTGCAATGTGCTCCTTCTCTCAGAACGGCTTTATGCTTTGGAGTGAAGTATAACAATGTAATAGGTTTCTGTTGCTTTTTCTGAGTTCAGATAGCACCCCCAGAGTGTGCCATATGCCACTACACATAAAATGGTGCGACTTTTTAAGGCAGGAAAGCCACAGCCCGCCAGCTTTGAGCCTGCACTGTTCACGTTCTAGCTGGTGTGCAGATAGAATACTCACGTGTCTGAAGCTGGTAACGAGACACTTCTCCCCAGCCTCAAATTCATAACAAAGCTTTAAAAAAACCCTGGTGAGACAAGACAAATCCTAGTATCTACGATCTTTGACCTACTTACAACATGGTCAGAAGAGTCTTTATGCCATTGAGCCTGACATAGTCTCATCAAGGTAGAGAACCTGAAAGGGGTTTAAACCAATCCTCACATCAGACCTTCTTTAAACACTGAAATAACCTCTTTTCCAGATCTGGACCTGCAACTACACTACCAGGCCCAAAGAAAAGACTATTTCTAAGCTTCAATTTCCTTCCCCAAGTAGCCTCAGAAAGACCTTGTGAGTAAGAGCATAAAGCTGCCATTGCAGAATTGGCTTCAATCAGGTATTACCACAGCAAGCAACTGCTAGGGATTTATCAAGGCATACACAGTTACGGTCACCTATTCTCATTTCCAGGGTTTTTGAGTGACCTCTTCATAGTTTTTTTTTTTTTTTTATAAGGGTCAACTCACTGCAGACAAGACAGTGACAACTAAGTACTTACAGTACTGTGTCACTTTGCATTTTACAACATATTTTACAATATGTGAGAGATTAATTATGAAAACAGTGAGGTCACTAGCAAATTTGTATCACACCTCATTGCCCAGAAACTTCCAACAGCAGACACATCTCTCACCACGCTGACAAACCTTCGTACACCAATAGGGGAGCGGGGATTGATGCCAGCAAGGAAGCTGTCCCTGCCTTGAAAAAAAAAAAAATCAAATAAGCGGTGCTTTCCTTCCAGAAAGGCCGTGGGACGCAACTGCTATATTCTCTGACAGTTACCCGCTGGGGTGGAAAATGTTTTCTCTGTGGGAATGCTGCTTTTGGCAAGGTGTCAGAGAACAGTCCTGTCACCAGCCCTGGCTGCGCTCATGTTTTCCATGTCTCCTTCTATCTTTTGTTCTTGCACCCTTTATCTGGCTGGAACAGGATTCATTTATCTCCTGTGGTACGTTGCTTCCTAGGGCCAGTCTGCCTCTCCCTCTCTCTTCCCCTCTCCTCAACGACTTGAAAACCATACCTTAAATTCTGTAAAGTAACCAAAGGCCTTGTTCTCTGCCATCAAAAGAGTCTAAAGGGCTTGCTGTGACAGATGCTTGACAGTCCTGGTACTGGAAACCTCCGTACTACTGACAGCCAAAATCCTGCTCGTGAAGAGACTAAGACTCTATCTCTCCACCACCACTGCCAAAAGAGCAGAGAGAATAAAGCAGGATCCTCAGGGTCTTGGTGCTGAAAGCAACAAAGGAGAAAAGAAGTGAGAACAGAGGCTAAATGAAGCACTGCAGAGCTGGCAGTAGGATGAGGAATGCATGTGTGTGATGTGTGGTGTTGTACAAGCACCTGGAGTTTCGGTATACATGGGTCTATCCCATCTACACTCCGCTTACTCTTAAATTGGGCTGTGAGAATAAATTTAGTGTTGCCCACAGATGCTTAACTACATCTCATACTGTGCCTTTTCCACTTGGCAAGGAAGCACTATCTCTAGCTGAACACTGAAGGTAAAGCTCTTTGGTTCTTCTGCACAGACTAGCAGGTCAGTCTGTGTTGCCTCCCTCTGGTGAGGGAACTCCTCAGAGTGTTTTTGAATCATTTTCCTCCTGCTGCTGGGGCCGAGCAGCAGCACAGTGGCTGACCTCAAAGAGAACTCAGTTCAGGGCTCCTGCTTCTGCAACATTAATGGCTGAGTTTTGCAGATACGGATGTTTCACCTTAGCAAATGGTGGCATGACAAGGATTGGCAAATGGAGGAGCTCAGAAAGGAGCCGGCACGTACCTGATTTCCACAGAATCTGCTGTCTTCCTGCACACAGATGACCTTCAAACACACCCAGGTGCTAAGCACACAGGGATACTTGAAAGTTTCAGAGGGAAAACGTGGCAGGCTTTTTATCCCAGAAGGCATCTGCTCATGCTCCTGCTGAGTCTCCATTTTCCAGTGACCAGCAAAATGCATTCTTTTGGAGAAGACTCCCATAGAAAGGCTCACTGCATGAGTGCTTCAGCCCTTACCAAAAGTTTTCTCTAATGTTTAAACCGAGCACCTGCATGGGTGTGCACATCATACTGATGAGTAAGATGTTACTGCTGTGCAAGGGCAGTTTGTTCATAAGGCAGCCAATTTTGTAGCAAGTCTGCATTGGATCTGCAATGGGAGAACATTGTTTATATTCCTCCAACAAAGTAAACATGCGCTCTTCCAATTATGCCAGTCCTTCCTTAGTTTATCCTAGGCCTGGCTGCAATTTATATGCCAAAATCATTGGTAGTCCTCTCCCCGGCATTCCAACTAGGAGTGCTCCGAGAAGGTAAGGAATCCATTTTCTCTGCAAGAAGTAGGTCATGTGGCCATTCGCTTTTGTTCATTTGTTCTTTGCCAAACCCCATCCTAACATCCCCTTGTCCTCTGCCGGTTCTGATGGCATTGGCCTTTTTCTGCTCTGTACTGGGAAACTGGCTAAAAAAAGAAAACAATCAAACAGCTTCTGCTCATTGCCAGATGCTGTGCTTTGTAAAGGTGGCTTGGGTGAAATCCTGATGCCAACTCAGTAGATTTGCCAGTGATGTACACAATGCAGTGTCAGGCTTTTCTTGCAAGAAGCAGTCTTGGCATGTATTAGAGAAAGCACCCTTCATACTAGCAACAACCACTACCAAGATTTGCTTCCAAAAGAGTCCAAAATGCACTCTACAGACTGGACATAGAGGTGCAATGGATTAAGGGTGGGAAATGTTTCTTTCTTATTAATTTTCAAGACAGCAGTTTCCTTATTTTTCATGCCAGGCCAGGCGCTTCTAAAACTACAGGCATAACCACTTAATGCGGTGGCCCAAGTAGGTTCAACCACTCTGCGCTAGTCATCTTCATCCCTCCTCTACCTCAGTTCCCCTATATGCAGAATACAGCTAATAACATCCCCTGAGGTAAAGCACTGTCTTGCCAAATATGGTGGTCAGCTGTTTTGGTCATGGACTATTTTTTACCCTGTGAATTACTGGGTGGCATCCGGCATAACTGGGAGCTCTCAGTACTGCTATAATAGAAGAAGTACTTGTAACACTGGCACCATTCACAAGGCAGCATGCCATTCTAACCACCAGCTTAACCCATCGTCTCTCGGCACATGCACAGGTTTAGGCTTGGAATCTTGATGACTGTGACCGACCGCCAGGATACACGTCCAGCTGTTTGGACGTGACATTTTGCCAGCTTACAGTGCTTCTTTCCCCTTCCTCTGACAGGTTCCAGGCTACCAAAGTTTAAGCAGCAACCTGGAAAACAGCTCAAGCCTTCCACAAGGAGACCGTTCCCTACGCCAGCAAGCAGTGCCCGGCATCTTCCACAGCTCACTCCTGCTTGCTGTCATTTGTATTCCAAAATTAATCCTCTAACCAACGAGAAGATGAAGTTAGAGAACAAGATTTAAAGTTCTAGGTTGCTGCCAACAAGACGGCTTGGATTAATCAGCGTATGTGTTTAAAACATACTATAATCATTGGCAGTGTCAAAGCAGAGCTGAAAAATACCACTTGTAAAAGTGGTGGATTAAGTGGGCAGCTTCATGGCATCAGGGAAAGCAGAAGGAATGACTGCATCACCGTAATGCATATGTGTCCACTTGAACTCCGACTCAAAAGGATGCCAAATTTGCATCTGATTGGGTTTGTTCTTAAAGACAGATACTGCTGAGTGTTTTGCTCTACTTCAGCGTGACACAAGAAATGCAGATGTGCAGTGCCAAAGCAAGCGCAAACCACATCAATGCACATGCAAAAGATCAGAGGCTTTGCACTTACTGTGTGAAACGTGATTATTACCAGAAGGCAAATGCACACGCGAAAGGATTGTTAGTGCCCTCGATGTGATTTGCCAGTGTGTCACATGCCGATACAGCACGCTGCAGTCGGAATTCTGGAGCCCTTAACATCAATTGTGTGCTACAGCTGCATATGATAAGTGCTTTGCTGTTGGATTTCCTTACTTCAGATTTGTTCCCCTTTGGACGTCATTTGTAAGTTTGTTTTATTTTTATGAACTGTTTTAGTTCCTTGAGTCTCTTTTCATTCATGTTAGCAGACCAGTCAGAGCAGGGACTAGCAACTGGGCTCTGGTCTTCCCTCTGCCACTGACTTTCCAGCAATCATTGGGCAAGCTATTGAATCTCTGGGACTAGTGAGGCTTAAAGGCCCTTTACATTCTTCTGCCAAAACTGAGGTGACAGGAAGTGGATGTGACTTCAGTTTGCTGTAAGGCTTCTTTAAAAAGCCAGGGTCATATAAAGAGAGAAGTAGGTTCCTCCTCCACAGTAGCTCAGAGATGTTATTGGGTTCTGTGAACTGATCTTCCTGGACAGCGCTGTTGATGAGCTTTACATTTGGAATGACAATTAAGCATTGTAGAGAACAAGCTGATATATAAGAGGACTTTCCACATTCCACCCTTTGGAAGTTACTCCTCTGGAGGGAAGCCTGGGATCATGCCTATCATCTCCCACCAGCCAGCATCTGAAAATAGATGCCTGTCTGTTTACTCCCATCGACCAGAGGAGGTATCTCCAAAGCTGGTGGGGCTGTACCTGGATGAAACCAGTGTAAGAAGAGTAGGGAAGTGTGGCCCACTGATCGTGGAGTTTTTCTGTCCAGCTGAGGAAGGGGATAGGCTCCCTTTATGCTCACAATGATCTGGCAACTTGGTAAGTTTCAGCTGACCTTTCCATTCTTTGTTAAGTGTCACCATTCTTCCCCCCAAGAGACACTGAGAGAGAAAGTGAAATACTATTTTTCCTTGCTTATTTCAATAGCCTGCCTTTTCTCTTCCCTTCATTTCACCTGTAGCTTTTCTCAATCCTTTCCATGCCTTTTTCTCTATTACCTTATAAAATCTTTTTCTTGCCTCACAAGTCATTGCTTTCCACACTATGGTCTTTTCATTTGGGACAACAGGAGAAATGCCTTTCGTGCAACTTCTTCCAGTAGTTTTAACACCAGGTTCCCAGGCAGAGGATCTGGGGGAACGAGAAGGTGGGAGAGCTTGGAAGGTAGGAAAAGAAACCGAAATTAAGTCACGAGCGTGATGGAATAATCAGAACGATGTAGCAGATTTGGTCAACATTCACTACATCTTACAGACTCTGATAGGAGTGTGGATGTATCTGTGTGACTGGTACCGTTTGCCCACATAACATGCATGGGTGTGCCCATGGGCATTTGTGAGCTGAAGCACGAGCTGGGGAATGCTCACCTGAAAATAAGTTCTTCCTAGACTCATCTTAAGTCATACTCATTTCAGACCTTGAAAAAACACAGACTACTAAAACGGACTAATCTAAAAGCAAAGTAATCCGCTGGAATTTATGCAACAAGGATTTAAAGATGTGCCTTAGGTGCAGAAAGACTTTGGATAGTTTAAATAACAGAAGCCAATTCTAAAATGGGATGAATTGAGCACACATGAGCAATCACTGCTCAGATGAAGTTTCACAGCCTGATGGCATGTGAAATGGAAAGATTTTAGCAATTAAAGGAGCATAAACATTCTAAGTATTAAAAATCAGTTATGTTCTTACTGATTTATCTTGGTCATTAGTTTCAATCTGGAAAGCTTATTTGAGAACAGCTGAAGATAACAATTATTTTGTGGAGGCCAAGAGCCAAGAGTCCTCAGTTATTTAACATAACTGACAGGCAACTTTTCTGTGTCATCCTTGCCTGGCACCGGGAATTACCACAACAGTGAAAGGATGATGGCCGAAAGTAAGAGCGCACGCACAAGGCACATGCCTGCAGGTATATGTGCAACCACATATATCCACAGGCAGCAAAAGGAGCAGCCATTCCCCAATTTGTGCAAGGTCTTTCAGTTCCTTTGGTCCCGTTCGCTCTCCACAAGAAGGACAAACAGTCTCTGTTACACTTCAGGGTGCCAAGCCCTGTAAAGGGTAGCATTTAAGAGACAGCAGGCGCTGCCATGGCTGCAAACTCTGTTTTCTCAATACTGATCTTGGGTAACGCTGAGGCCCGGTCATCCTCTCCTCAGCAAATCGCCATCTGATCGTGTGTCTGACAGCATTCCACGGGCAGTTCCAATTCTTTCCAGATCAGAGCTCTAGCTTTTCATGGCAGTAGGCAACCTGATACTCTGGCCTAGCTCCAGCTTACTCAGGACTGCCAGCCCAGGGAAAGGCCTCAGCAATGGGACATTTTTTGTCAGCACCTGTCTCAAAGCACTCTGTTACAGAAGAAGTGGAAAAAATCTACAGTCACTTCACCAAAACCCATTCCTGAATCACATCTCCTCCTCAGCACCTGCTTCATCATACACAGCATCTTACTATGTGGCTTATTATTAGCCATTATTTTCCACAGCACTCAGCTTTCCTAGCCTGGGGGCCGGAGGTGATACTACTGGAAATCCCGAGACCAGGGCAGAGGTGGGCAAATGGGAGAAGTAACCGCAAGTCTTACAGGGCTCTGGTGGGCTGTGAGAGTGACCCTGGCCGAGGGTCTCACAAGCAAGCCCCTGGGAGGGAGGATGAAAACTTTCTGCTGTAGTAACTGACGTTTGGGGTTTGCATTTGAAATGAGCAGGGTTGTTCAACACTATGGGAAGGCAGCAGCTCTGTAGTTACCATCCCAGCACATCCCCATGGGACACCACTGCATGTGTCCATGGCTGGGGAGCTCCCCCTGTGGAGTTGCCAAAAGACATGGAAAACTCCAACTAAAATGGCCAGTGCTTTGTTCTCAAACCAGCTAATTGCAGTCTGCCTTTGTCTTCATTCTAAGAAACACCTTTCCTCAGCATCTGGAGAGCTTCAGGAATGTCAAGAGACCACTAGCATGCTGTTCTTGCTCATGCCTTGGGTGTCATCTACTGCTAGGTACCCCGCTATCTCACTCTGCATTCCCCAAACACCTCCTAACTACTCCAGCTTCCATTACGGAATTCTTCAGGGCTCTTTGACCATTTATCAGGCCAGGGCTTGATAGTGGCTTTCCTCTCTGATAATGCTGGTTCATGGGCTCCTCAAGCATCCTTCGCAAACCCTCCAACACATTCCTGTGTGCCACATAAAATTCCCACCATTTGGATAGTGGCCTGACCAGTATGTCAGCTTGCCTCTTTTCGCAACTGGAGGTTTGTTTTTTTTTTCCCTGAATGCTCTAGTTTTTGTGACTTGTTACCCTTCCCGACTTCCTGTGATCTGTCCCTCTCTTGTTCTACAGTGAATCGATTTCATTGCATCTCCTTTTGGAGGGAGATCACAAGTGCTAAAACATGCTCACAGCCTATGGCAAACTTGCACAAATTTGATACAGTCCCAAAGATAGAGCAGTCAGCTCTCTTCCTTCAACAGAACTGTAGCCCTTGGCTGCAATGGCCCTTCGTCCTGTGTGACATAGGTGACATCGTTAATGTTCACTAAATCACTGGCTGCACCAGCAATTGGCAACAGAGTCAGACATTTACCAAGGGCAGCCATGTAAGGTTTGCACTACAATTTCTGAAAGGTGGAGAAAGCCGTCTACCAAAGACAGAACCCAGACCTTGCATATTCACATGAAACATAATGGAAGGAATGATCTGGAGCTCCTAATCAAGGTAAATATGCATATGCTATGCTATCAATTTAAAAGATAACAGGACAAATTCCAGTCTCAGCTATAGTACTCAGGTAAATGTGGAATTACCCTGTCAATTCCTGCAGAGTTACTTGAGATTTACAGTTGTATCTCTAAAATCAGAATGCAGGCCTTGGTCTTGATTTTGAGGACTGCACGTATTAACTACTGGATTTATTAGGATGTTTTCCCAGCCAGCTTCTGCCAACAGCAATGGCAGTTAGGTGCCTTTTGGTTTGTTTTTTTTTGGGAGGGTTTGGGTGGTTTTAACAAAAAATATCTAACCATAGATTAAACCAGAGCCCCAACACTCTGTTGTAAGAAAGGACGGGGAAACTGAGTGGGTGAGGGGAATATGGGGAGGAGCATGCTATAAGTACATAAGAAGGAATGTTAACAGGGAACTAAAAATAAATGGGGGCTACAGATGAATCCTGATGTAACGGCTTTGACCTCAATGGAGTCACATTTTGTTTCCACTGAGCCATCACCTCCAACCCTGGCTTCATATGTGATCCTCCATAAATAGCTAAACATGCTCTAATTCACTAGTTCTGTTCTCCCTTTATTGCTGTTCAGGGACTTCTGAGCTAAAAAGGAAGCTATCTCAGCTGCTTATAGATTTGCAGTCATGGAACTAGTCAGAACTGTGCAGGGAGACTATGTTTCAGCTATAGCAAGCCGCTATAATAACAAGGATACCAGAGCATCATTTGGACACATAAATTTTGGCACTGAAAACATGTAAAACTTTCTGGTGGATATTAAACTTGAAGGCCACTTCAGTGTATTACCAGAAACAGCTGGGAATAAATAATAATTAAAAAACAAAAAACAATAAAAGGGGGGCAGTGGTGAGATACAATTTCAAGGTGATTACCCTCTCTTAAATTCTTAAGCTGCATTACCAGTGAAGTAAAACACTGCTAAAGACTCCTGATGATGATACATCTATCTACTTAATGCAAACCTGCTATAAGAACGAGCCTGAGTTTCCTGTTACTTAAGGCAGTGCAAACGCCTTGATATTACGCTAGCATTCCTTGTTTTATCGCTCGTACGCAGCAATTATGTCCAGACCCTTCACAAAGTTCTGCTTCTCCAATATTGAACTCCATTCCTCTGCTTAACTGCATTGTTTAAATGCAGACAAAATAAAGGACCAACTCCCATTGGTGACAGTGGTATTTGGATGAATTGAAAGACCCTGACTTTAGTGTAGTTCAAGTGTACATGAAGAAGTGGGAGCTAACCTCTAACCAGCACCAACTGTCCTAGACCATCTGAAATTACTAAAACTAAACATATTTACATTCAGTGCAGAGCCACTTTCCCAGGCTATCTGTAGTATAACAGGATATAGCATGCTGATGATATAAGGACACAGGTAACTGACAGAGTTTCCAACTCAGTGCTTTGGTCACCGTACCACAAATACTGGACACTTCACAGAGTATGATCTAGAGCAGGGAGAAGCAATCAGTGTCCCAATGGCCTTTATCCAGCTACTGGGAATGGTAGCTGGTTAACTGACAGACCAAACTAAGTGGGAAGTTATTTTCAGGGGCAGCAGGAGGGTGAATTTGTATAGACAGAAAGAGAACATGCCATGGCGACTGCATGCCCACCACTGCGCCTTGAGTTTCTGAAGCCACCTGGCTACAGCGACAGTGGATAAGCTGCTGGATGAGAACTCAGCTTTGTACAGTTCCCATTTAGTCCTCTAGCATCAGGCCTGCGCTTTGCCTCTGGGTGCTTCGGCGTGAGCCTCGACAGCTGTGAAATGGGGAAGCTGGGAGAGTGCACCCATCTGTCTGTTTCTTTTTTGCTGCCCTAAGCTATGTCCCTCAGCAAAGAAGTATTTAAGACTTCCCTAATAGAATTAAACTAATACAATTTCCTTATCCTTCAGCCTAAAATCAGAGAAAATATGCTTCTGGTTTTAAACTTTCCCATGAACATCAAATCTTTCCGGAAATTCCTCCCCTCCCATCCCCCATCATGCATTTAGAAAGTGGGTTTTCTTCCATAATCTGCAGGATTGTGGAACTGGCAGTTCTTTACCTGTACCCTGTATGGCTTGGTACAGCCTGGGAGCTTTGCTCCAAATTAGCATTGCAAGTAATACCCAAAAGAGTTGAGATGCAGAGCACAATAGCAGGCGTTTGACAACCGTTATCCTGAAATCGGTGGAATATACAGCACCTTTTTTCCAGCCCTGCTCCTGCATTCCTGAAGAGCTCCTTAGGGCACAGAGCAGCAGCAGGCTGCCCAGACCAGCAGCAGGCAGTCTACCTAGTGGCCTGCAGTACACCTTCTCCATGGGAGGTCACAAGCGGAGGTGAGCTCACTCTTCTGTTACAAACAAACCGGGAGCTACATGAATGTGATTAACCAGTAGTACTTAGTACCAGCAGTCAGGGCCTGCAGCTTACCCTTCCTCAGAGTATATGCAGAGAAAGCTAGGGTCTCCTTTGAAATACCTGGAGCTATCTTCACAGGTGCACTAAGATTTGCAAAGCTCATAGGCAGATAGACTCTGGCTTGCACCACTAAGAAACACGCAACTTTGTTCTGAAGGTTTTTAGCAGTCAACAGAAATAGTGCTTGGGAAAGGTCAGCAACTCATCTTTCTGGACCAAATAACAATAACAGGGCCAGCAAGGTTGTTCTGTGATGACACTCACAGTGAATTATGACCTGCAGGGGCTGTGTGATAGCAGGAGCAAATAAAATGTGGTAATGTGAGTCGCAGCTCGGGCATTGCGCTCTTTACGGCAAAGGGCTATTACTTTCACCAACTACAAACATACAAACAAACAGCCAAGAAGGGGGGGTGAGGGGAGCGGGAAATGGATGGATGATGCTATTAGCAGCGTGATGATTCTGTGTTTTTACAAAGCAGCGAGCTTTGTAACAAGATGCCCACTGCGACTTAGAACCGGAGTATCGCTGTGTGTGCCTTTGACAATGATCAGTGAGAAACACTGAGATCAGATGGCCGGCGATTAGAAGGGTGAGCTTTGAATGGATGTGCCTAAGCAAAAAGATTCTGTTAAACAAGTAATTAACCCAGTCTCTTAGCCCCCACTTCTGTGCTGCACAGCACCTTACCGGAGCATTGAAATGAATGGCTGAAGGTCCCAAGATGAACATGTAGAAGAAATTGGTAGCTTCGATTCTTGTTCCAGCTCTGCTGTGGGTTTGGTGCGTGACCTCGGTCAAGTCATTCAAACTCCTATCGAACATGTTCCTGCTCATCCACTGCTTCCTCTTTTCCCTGCTAGAGGCTACCATCCCTTCAGTTCTGCACCTGTGGTCCATCCCTAGCAATTGAGGTCACCTTTAGCACTTTCAGTAGAATCCTACCAAAATTCAGTAGAATCCTACCAAAATCAAATCGACTCTGAAACATTTCCTGAGAATTCTGGATCTGCTCCATCCATGTCTGCTGAAAGGAATTGGTACCTAATGTTCCCCACATCAACGGAAAAGACAAATCTATTAACATCAAGTATGAATGACTTTCCAAGTTGAAGGGTACTGCCTTGAGCAGATGGCTGTGAGATGCTTCCTAAGCACTTAAACCCAGAGAACCCAAGAGAAACCTGAATACAAAAATATTTTTAGATTTTCTTTCTATGTCTCTATTTTAGTTTGATGGCCTATTTTTCAATTTTCTCCTTATTTACTTAATCCCCACTGCTTTTAAAATTTTCTATCTACTTTTACCTTGTTTGCTGTCTTAATTTCCCTGTATTTATGTTTTAATTACTTGTCTCTCCTTAGTGCTGTTGCCTTTTAAATTTTCTTTGCCTGTTAAAGCTTGCCCTATCTGTTCTTAATTTTTTTTTCCTTTAATTCCCTAATGCTTATAGCTTTTAAAGTTTTCTTTCTAGGCTTACTTTTTTCTCATTCGTGGCCTTTATTTTTTTAATTCTTTCTTATCTTTCCTTAGTGCCATCACTTTTTACAAATTTTGTCTATGTTTACGTTTTAGTACGCTGCTGCTGTTTTTTAATTCTTTCTTCTCAAACCTTTGACTTGAAAAATCTTCTCTCTCATTAGCTGTCTTTAGTTTTTGTTTATTTTTTTCTTGGTTTTCCTTAAGTACCGTCACTTTAAAAATTTTCTTTCTACATCTCCACTTTAGTTTGCTGTTGCTATTTTTAACTTAACTCCTTAATCACCGTTGCTTTTAAAAATTTGTTTACTTTTATCCCATTTGCTGTCGTTATTTCCCTGACTTTATTTTTTAATTTTTTCTTGTCTTTCCTCGCTGCCCTCATTTTTTAGATATTCTTCCTATGTCTCCAGTTCACTGTCTGTATTTTTCCTTTTTTCCCTTTATTTTCCTAATAGCCCTCGTTTTTTAAAGGTTCTGTCTATGCATACTTTTTTGGATTCGCTTTTTTTTCTTCTCCTGCTTCTTTGCCATCACTTTTTCGATTTGCTCTGTCTCTGTTTTAGTTTACTGTTGCTATATTTTAGTTTTTACTTGTTTCCTTAATCACACTTTCATCATTTTCTGTCTACCTTTATTCTGTTCACTCTTTTAATAACTTGCCCTTTAAAAGACAAATCTAAAGACTTTTTAAAACTTTTCTAAACTTTTAAACGCTTTTTAAAACTTTTAAATGCTTTTTAAAACTTCTATGTCTGCATTTTAGCTTGCTGTCGTTATTTTTGATCTTTGTCCTCTATTTCCCTAAAAAACATTGCTTTTAAAATTTTCTGTCTACCTGTCTCCCGTTCACTATTTTTATTTTCTAAATATTTCTTCCCTTTCTTCAGCGCAGTGACTTTTTGCGATTTCAGCCTGGCGCCAGAACCCCGCCACTTCAGACCGGCCGCCGCGCATGCGCAGTGGCCCTGCTCGCTGCTGCCGCCCGGCGACCGAAGGCAGGTACTGCGGGTCATGCATCGCGCATGGGCGGTGGCATCCCTGTGCCCCACGCTGCCGTCCGCCCGTGCAGGCAGTGCGACACCGCGGCGCCCGTTGCTGCCTCCCGGTTTCGGAACGCCGCTGCTGCCCCACGTGCGCGGTGCCGGCGAGTGCTCGGCGCGCAAAGCGCGGTACTGCAGCGCCAGCCACGCACGGGCAGTTGCCGGGCACCATCCCGGCGGCGGTGGAGGGCCGGGACCACCGGGGAGGCGAGCGACTCCCGTCGGCAGGGGCAGGGGTGTCTCCTGCCCGCTGGCCGCCCGGGGGTGGCGGGGCGGGAAGCTTCAAGCCGCTCGCTGTGGCAGGCTGCTGGTGCGCTGGAGGCGAGCCGAGTCCGGGCAGGCTCAGGGAGTTACTCGAGAGCGGACGGAAGGGAAGAGGGGAAGAAGGCGGACATGGGTTTATTTTGTGCTGTCGCGCACAAATCTATAAATTTTTGAAGAAGAAAAAGCCGGTTTGGGGTGAATTCCCCGCCGGCAGGCCCGGCCGCACAGCCCCATCGCCACGGCAACGGCCCCGCGCTCGCGCCGGTGCGTCTTCACTATGGCAACCCCTCCGGGCGGACGGAAGGGAGGGTGGGCCAATCAGAGCGCGGGCGCCGGTGGCGATTGACGGCAGCGACGGGCCAATGGAGCGGGGGTTTCTTGGGGGGGCGGGGCGACGGCAAAGGGTCGCGCGGCCTGGGCCGGCCGGGGCGCTCCGGAAGCGGAGAGGGCCGAGGGAAAATGGTGGCCAGCTCGATGTCGCAGTGGGGGCGGTCCGGAGAGAAAGCGGAGTCCAATGCTTGGCTGGTCTGGGGCGCGCCCGCTGCAAGCACGTCGCGAGGCAGCTGAACCGCATCAAGGTAAGCGGGTGGTAGTGGGGAACGTGGTGGGGGGCGCTGAGGAGGCAGAAAGGTGCGATGGGGGGAGGCTGAGGGGGCTGGGAGAACAGGTGGCCTGAGCGGGGGACTGTAGGGTTGGAGCGGGGTGCCTGGGCCCGGTTCCCCGCGGGCTGCCTTCGGCCCGGAGGGTTTGGGGTGCGGTGCTGGCGATTCCGGAGTAATAAAGCCCGGAACGGCGATAAGAAAGCGGTATCTGGCCCGTGCTGGTGCCGCACGGCAGAGACGCGGGGCCGGCCCCTCCGCAGTTGCCCAGCGCTCCCCAAAACTGCCCTTGGGGCCCTGGTGGTGCCGGGCTGTGGGGTGGCGGTGCTCCCCCAGCCCCTCAGCATCGCCCAGAGTTGCTGCAGAGGCGCTGAGGAAGCAGAGAGTGTGACCTGGTTTTGGAGCTCAGAAGGAGCCGTGTGGCTTTGGGCTCAGGAGCCGGGGTGGAGTCCGGCGTTTTGGGGACTTGAGCAGAGGCTGAGCAGCTGGGTTTGGGGGCTCGGAAAGGGGCACTAAGTGCTGTGGTTTGGGGGCGGAGAGCAGAAGCCCTTTTGGGTGGTTTTGCAGGGGGGAGGGGGGGAAGGGGCAGGAGGGCGTTGGGGGCTGCGGGGGAAAGCAGAGGCTGGGCAGGCTGCGGGGAGGCTCCCCGGAGGCGGAGGGTCTGGTCACATCGGACCCCGAAGTTCGGGAGGCCGGCATGCACCTGCCTGAACTCGATGTCTGAGGTGGTCTGTGGGGGGAAAAGGTGCTTTTCAGACCCCGCATGCCCTCTTTGAGTCCAGCTCTTCTCTGCGCACCGCTTAGGCTAGTTATTAAGTAATTTAGTCATACAGACTAGTTAATATTTCTATGATGTGCAGTTGTGATGTTTAATCGTAATACTCCAGATCTGACGGGGATCAATTGATGCCCTGGTCAAAAGCCCAGACTGTTGCAAACAGAGCTTGTAGTGAGAAGGAGCTGAAATCGACTGGCTCTTAAGTGCAGAGTGGGGGCTTGGATTAGCCAGAGCTGTGGCAAGCAGGAGCTGCAGTGAGACGGAGTGCCCACAGCCTGGAGCATGCATTAGCCAGAGGCAAGACTGCTGGCAGCGGTAATGAGTGGGAGCTGCAATTATCTGGGGCATCTGTTGGCTGGAGCATCTGACGTCCATCCGGGCCATGCTCCCTGCAGGGCTGAAGAGCAGCTGGGTGCAGGCAGGGTTGGTCCCGAGTGTGAAGCTCCAAGCAGCAGGGAAATGAGTCGTCCTTCTGCCAGCAGGCAGCCTGACCCCTTTCCTTGGGAATGAGATCCATGCCAGGCGGCCTCTGTGTGTGGAGGGTCTGTCCTGGGCCCGCTCCCAAGGGCAGAGGTGGGGTGGGGGTCCCCCAGCTTGTCCTCATTGGATGGGTATGACAAACAGGGTCATTTCTCTCCTTTTCTTTTCCCAGGGTCACCTTCTGCAGGGTGGGAGGGAAGTCCTGCAGGGCTGATTCTGCTTGGTGCTCAGGTAACTGCACACGTGGGGCTGGGGGAGCGGGGAGAAACGTTTGCGAGTTCAGGGACGCTACAGATGCTCCATGTCCGAGTCACGAAAAAGGCAAATTTGCTGCCAGTGGGGAAAAGCTGATGAGGAATTGCAGTTAACTGAGCGTGCCTCCTGCCCAAATCGGGCCCTCGGTAGTTAGAAATGTCTTCCTTTCGGGTAAGAGAACAAACTTTCACCTCGGCTAAATTAAGACCTGCCCATTACCTTCTTTGGGCTCAAGTGTTTCTCTTCTGTTTGTTCCTACTAATTTTACAGGCAACTTGGAAACAGCCTTTTATTCTTGATTCCTAACTCGATTTTTATTAGTATGTGGTGTCAGTGAAGTTGAATTTTGAGCACCTAGATGCCAGTGGAAATGTAGTGAATGAAACATGATGGAAATGGATGTGTCACTTGATTTGTATTTTTTTTTTTTTTTTTGAGTAGCGATGGCATGTTTTTCTATGGCTCAGTCCATGTTTAGTCCATGTTGTTCTGTGGAGCCTTCAGTCTAGGACTTTTAAGTAAAAAAAAGTTTGTTGTTCCAGGAAAGGACTAGTCCTTTGTAGGACTGAGGTGTAGAGTGGGAGGGTCTCTTAAGGACATGATCAGAGCAGAAGCCAAATTTCACTGAGTGTTGTTGCTGTTGGTCTTTGCTTTTGTTAATGCCCCCACAGCTCCCTTGCGGGTGGGAGCTCTGAATCATAATTTTTTTTCAGTCTCTAACATGTTTTTTTCCCCAAGGAGAGCCTACGTTGAAAAGTGAATGAGTTTCCTCCCAGCCATGCCAGTGACTACCATCGAGTTATGATTATCAAAAACACAAAGCGACATGCTCTTAGAGATAGGGACTGCTTCTGGACACGCGTTCTCGGGATATAGATCATCTGCGCTTCCTGCTCTGACAAGGCAGTGTGCCGAGACAGGGATGAGCTCCTGAAGACAAAAAAGAGGTCAGGTGCCATGGTTTTTGTCTCTTTGTTTTGTGGGGGTGGGTGGGTGTGTGGTTTCCAAAACAGGGTGCGAGGTTGACTGCAGGTGGCAGTCTGCAGAGCTCTTTTGCTGCCTGACCTCACCTTTTCTTTTTCTCTCTTTCATGGCTGTAACTTTCATTTGGATCATTTTAGCAGTGTAGTTAAGTGACTTGCCTGTGAAAATGTGCTGGTAATAGCAAGAAGGTAAATGCTTGAACCAGTGGTGAGTAACTTGCCTACAGGTAGAATTCGTGAAAGAACAACAACAATAGCAGGAAGCAAATCACAAGTTCCCAAAAAATTCTGTGTGTTAAACACATCAAAGTTTAATTGCCAAATGTTGTTTGGCAGTGTGTTCCAAGTGGCTATTTTTGATAAAAAATTCAGGGTTGTGTGTGTTAAAACCCGTCCCTCTGTCTATGTGTCCTGCTCCATAAACGTCTGGCGGCAGGGCTGTTGTTTCCTGCTCTCGGTATGGCTGCAGTAGGGCTGTGATATTTAGACCTAACAGACGGGTTTAGGAGTGGAGGGAGAACGCCCATCTTCTGTAAGGGCCATGAACGCTGACCCTTTTCTCCTTCTGCTGCTTTCCTGTGCTCCAGGTGAAGCTGTTTTATTTTTCTCCCTTGTTCCTGGTCTAGCTATCTCTGAAGCTGCTGCTGTGGGTTTGCAATTGGTGTTACTGGGTTTTTGTGGAGTTCTCGTTGTGGATTACTCCTGCTGTGGCCAAGTGTCAATGTGGGGTGTTCAGTTTACAGCTTCAGAAGCCACATCCCCTAAAATGGTTGTGGGTGAAGCTGCCCTTGGGCCCGCAGCTGCACTCGGAGGCTCCCCATCAAACAGCAGCACATGCGTGGGCACCCGTGGGGTTGTGCTCTGCTCTGGGGGCTGCTGTGCTTTTGCTGTCGGGAGATGGAACAGAGTGTACGCCTGGTAAATCTGAGGGCAGTCAAAAGCTGGGAAGGACCCTGAGCAGGTTTGACAGTGCAACAGCAGTTTGAAAAGATCTTGACTGTTGGGAGAAATGGCCTGGAAAAAATAATTCCTTTTTTGCAAGGAGACAGTTTACAAGGACAGGTGGATTGTTGTACCTCTTCTTAATAATATTCAACTCGGGATGTATAGGGTGAGGACACCTTGGCTCTACGTAGTCTTGAGAAAAGGTAGGTAGGCATGTGTGCCTGTCAGCTGTGTGTATCTGGGAAGGTGGCTCTAGTGAAACTGAAGCTGCCAGTGAGCCAAAAAAAGGCAGGGTAGTCTAAAAAATGCAAAAGCTCTAGTGGCCTGTATCCACAGCTGTGCCAGAGGTGATGCCAAATAGTTTTTCCTCCACTTGGCTGTGGTCTTTGCAAACCTTAACAAAAGGAAGTTTTTGTTTTATGCTAAAGGGTTTTTTCCTTTCTTGGCAGAACGTCAACTGCCACCGTTTCTCCGGGGTTGCCCTTTCTTCTGCCGCAACAGTACAGGACGGATGGAAAGGATCCGGAGTGCTCTGCGAGTACAAGGTACGTCTGCGATGTGCGTCTGCATTTCTCCTAAGGTCCTTGTAGTGTAGACTTTGAAGTTAACATAAATAAGGTCTGTTCTGGAGCATGTTATGCCCACGCAAAGCTTACTTCCCTCTGTTTATTTTCTCTTTCTGAAAGCGTAATCTTCTCTATCTGGGCACTTATTAGTTAAATGATACTGTGAAAATAATTTTGTACTAAACAAGGGAAGAAACTGTTTGTTACAGTGCAGATATTCAGAAGAAACAGACTTTATTTTCATGGTACAAGCTTTTTAGAATATCTTATAGAAGTACTCCTTCAGGAGCAAGCAATTGACCGAGAGCACGAGAGAGGCATTTCCCAGCAAGAGATAGGGAAGCTGGAACAACTTGAGCTTAAGATTCCACAAAGGATTCAGCCTGTC
>KZ506194.1:0-21332 GCA_002844005.1 Limosa lapponica baueri
TAAGCAATCCTGCTTCAGCAGGGGAGTTGGACTAGATGATCTATATGGTCCCTTCCAACTCTAAAAAAAATTCAGTGAAAATTCAGTGAAATTCAGTGAAATGGCAGCAGCAGTGAAGGCTGCCCCTGGACTCTGACTGCCTTAGCTGCCTGTGCTGCCCATGCCCACTCCCACTTCTACCCACACATCCACAGGTCTACATACATACTTGTTTTTGTGTAGGTAGCATTAACTACTTCTACAATATGCCCCAATTCAGAAGACTGAAGTAAGAACTAACAGATATATGAGCTGCTTCTAATGTGTTTTTGCTGTGTTATTTATTTATTTGTTTATTTATCTGAAGTGTAAAAAAAGACACCTCTGGTTTTGTATTAAGCCTTTTATTCATGCATCCTCTTATTCAGGCAGAATTGACCTTAGAAAAGATACAAATTTGGTCTTTGGCAAGTGATGTATCATATTCACTGATGGCTCCGAAACAGCTAAACTAAACACTTTCTCTAAAATCTCCGTGCAGGTTATAATAACCAAACTGCTATTCCTCCTAAAGATACTGAATTTACCAACTGAAAAATACAGAGAAGGTAGCAAAGGGTGGAGAGTGGCACTAAAAATAAATAAAGATTCTCATATTTAGTTTAAGGCCAGGAATAATGCTTTCAAGGTATTCTGTCCTATTCTGCTGCCTTTCTTAAACTTTTTAGTCATCCAAGGCAGGGATGTGATGGAGAGTGGTCTGGAGGAGAGTCCAATTTGGACTGATGTTGAAAAGGTCACCTTTCAGCACAAGGCTGTGGATTTAACTTTCTAAATGACTATTTTAGTATTTTTGTATATGTTTAAGAAATTGGAAAGTGTAGGTTTTAAAACAGTCAATGGGTAACAAAATTAAATAAGCAGTGTTTCTCATTTAGATCAACTCTGAAGATTTTCTAGAGATAAATCCCAAATGTCTTGGATGGACTGAGAAGATTATACATTTGCTAGAAATTTGAGGCAAGACAGGCCTTGTTAGGAAGGGTAAGACAACAATAAAAAGGTGCTACCTGGTTTACTAAGGCAGAATTACTGCAACATTACTTTCAAATATACCAGAGTATATTTAGCTGTGCTTAATATTTTCAAGTTCGTGATTTATTGCATGAACCATAGTCCATGACATCTGTGCAGCTCAATAGCTGTTCAAATAATGGAAAGAATAGCAGCAGTTTTGTCTAGTAATTCAATGATAAATCCATTTTGGTGTTGAAGCAGCTTTAAGGCTGAGCAATAAGGGGCATGGGAGAACATAGAATAGCTGTGAAAGAGGCAGTGATATTAGAGATACAACATTGGATTTGACTGCAATATCATGTAGAAATATTACCCTGGAGGACTGGTAATATATAAAAAAGGCAACTGCAGACATAAAAATCATGTGTAGGTTGTATTAGTGTAAATATATTTTAAAGCTTTCTTTCATGTGAAAACATTTCTAGAAAGATGGATGGATGATCAGCCCTGATAGGAATGCCACTGGTGCTTGCTCATTGCAGAGGCAAATTTGGAAATGTTGCCCCTGTAAAGAATTACATGTAAATGTAACGTTCTCTGCTAACTTTAGTTTGGCAAATCAGAACTGGGTCTCTCTGCTAGATTACGCACTTTGAAGTTTCTTTCCCCGAAAACCATTTTCCTAGTTTTTAGCTATTAGAAACATATGTCCTCCTCTTTTCCCACCCCCCAAACTCCCCCCACAAGAGGCAAAGGCATTGCAGACTGTCTCTAATTAAAATGTTAATTATTCCCCAAATTCTAATTAGTTATATAAAAGAATTGTGACACCTTTTTCTCTAGTTATCAACTGACTGTTTCATGAAGAAAGGGACATCAGTTTTAGGAGTGGAACTTTGAATAACTAGACATCAATGACAATTCAAAAAAAAGCCACAATAACTAGCCTGAAAACAATAGCAACCCATGTAGTGCACAGCTTGTATACAGGTCCAGTGGCAGTAATAATTTTGTTTTATAGTCCACACAGATAGACCCACGCTGATCTTCTCTATGGCACACTGGTTTTAACGTGCTCCTTGAGTATTTTGTTCCTGATCTCCAGGTGTTGGGAGACTTTGTCCATATGCAATTCTGAGCTAGTCTTTTGGGAAGTATAGCAATTCTGTAGTGCATGCTTTACGAAAAAACAAGGGACATTGTTTTCAGTGAGCTCATTAGGTATGAACTCATGACATTGCATGTCTTACTAATTCCTGGCAGTAAAATTTAAAGCTTGGTTTTCAGGTCTGTAGAAGGAAGTATAATGCCACCGTGACTCATGGCAGATTCATAACATCTGTGACGCTCCCCTTTAGGGCAAAAAGGTGTTCTAAACTGCATGCAGCCATGAGACAGAAAGATGACAGAGGGCTTTCCCAAAATTAACAGCAATGACACATTTGTTTTGCTTAAGCTGCTTAACTGAGGTAGGAAAATGACAGAAGTGAAGCCTGACCTGTCCCAAATGCTGTTATGGAGAATCAAACAGCTTCCAGTGGTTATACTGGGAACAGAAGTGACTAACATTAACTGGACTACCCTGTGTTCTGTTACTGAATAAATTTTAATACTTTTTTTACCCTGGAGATATGTGAGGGACTTATTGAATTTTCTTTGAAATATGGAAGGATGCAAGAAGAGAATCTTAAGGTACTCTAAAAGCACCCAAAAATTTTGATAGCAATATGTAATTATTGCACATAGTTGTATTATATAACTGCTGACAGCAACATAAAAAGGAAGACTTATGTTCCTTTTCCAGGGCATACACAGGGCAAGGGCAAGAAATGTTGAATTGTTACTTAATTATAAAAAAAAAAAAAAAGAGAAACTCTTCTGAGAGGAGATAAACTGTATTCAGACCAAAAGAGTATACCTTAAAGTTACATGAAGAAATTTCCTGTAACTTCCAATAGCTGAATTGACTTCCTCCCTTTTCCTCCGATAATGTTGTTAGACTAATATATCAAAGGGACTGATAATATCTTTGCTGCGCTTGGACTTTCCTTTGTTAGGCACTTCCAATGCATTTCTAACTAATTCAGGATTTATGATGGAGAAAACCTAGCTCTATGCTTAACTTCACTCCTACAATACCTCCATTGAGATCAGAGGGAGTCTTAAAGTACCTAAAATCTGCTGCACCAGATCATAAAAAATCAAATAAAGCTTCAAATTATTGTAGATGTTGATTTCCCTGTCCTGATATTTAAGGCAGATCCTGCTTTGTATTAGATGAGCAAATGCAACCCCAAAAGAAATAGTCTAGTTAGCTAATACATAGTTATAGTATTTTAAAATGAAACTGTTGCATCAAATTTTTATGCGTTCCATGTTGTGGTTGTTCATAAATAAAATATTATAAGCCAGGATCATGAAACCAAGCTTTTCAATAAAAATCCCACAGACTAGAAGAAGGTAAGGATAAAAATTAATAGCAATAGACTGGAACCCTTGTTCCAGGAAAATATATTATTGAAAAAAATTATTTGTATCAGACCTTAAAGTGAGCAGGAAATACCCTCCACAAATAATTTTATTTCTTTTTGACTATTTAAATCTCCATGCAGCATTTTAGAATTCACTAAAAAAATTAATCCACAGCAGTAATATTAATGTGTACTCACTGTGTGGCATACTATATACCATAAAAGATCTCCTAAAGCTGGTATTTTCTTTCTTTTTTTACATTTTTTTATGAGGATTTTATCATGTGGTATCAGATTCTGTTGTTTATAGTTAGATTTGTTATTCCACTGTCTATTGTATAGTTAGATCTTGAGGGCTTTCAAACACTTCCCATCCGCTAATGATTTTTTAGTTTGTACATGATATATTATCATTTTGGATACTGCCCAAATTCACTGAATCAAGTGACCTGGACATTTATTTTTCTTGTCTCCTGCCTAAAGATTTTAAAGCTGCAGATCCAAGTTTTCAAAATTCAACTTTTAAAAAGGCAATCAGTAAACCACAACCATATAGCTTAGGAAACAGCTGAAATACTGATGCTACCTAGGGTAAGTAGCAGCGTTTGTGGCAGCACATTAAAACTCGAAGAAAAAGTAATATATTACAATTGATGTACTACATATTTGTTTCTGCAGTACTCATTATTTTTTGAAAATTAAACAGTGGTGTCTATGATTCCCTATGTTTATACATTGCCATGATGTGTGTCTTTGTCACTGTAGCTGCAAAGGCTACTATTTCTACAGTCTATGGTCACTTAGAACAAGCAACTATATTCCAATTATACCAAAACTAAGGACACTAGCTTTTCCCAAAACTACAATTTAGAAGTAATATTTTCTTTTAGTGTGAATACTGAACGCTTCCAACAGGAGAAAACACTCAATAAAATATTTCATGGTAAGAATACATTCAGGATGCAATATCTTTTCGTTGCAATCCCAAATTAAGTTTCTGAAAATTAGCACTCAACAAGTCATATTCAGCAAATGCCAACTTACAGCAGAATATTTGAAATTGCATTGTGTGTGCTATATTCATATTAATTTACAATTAAATTAGTACCATCTAATGAAAATAAAAGTAATTAATAAATACTAGACATTTTAAGTAGAATACTCTATCTTTTTTTGCCATAAACTTTAATTCAAGTTGCTATTTTCTGGACTTGGGTCACTTGACAAAGTATTTTTCTGTCAAATTTAGCAGGTCCCATTCTGATTTCTTTTCTTTCTTTCTTTTTTCTCTCCTTCTGCCCATGTAGCATAATTATTCAGGTCTCTTCTCTTCCACATTCACAGAATATTTCAGTGATTACTGAGAGGAATGGAGCCAGGAGAACTGTGGCAACTCATGTGATTGAAGCTGAATTCTGGTATATTTTAAGAACCCACACAACTTTGTTGACCTGTTTTACACCAGTAACTGGGAAAAAAGGTAAAATAATTTAAAGAAAAATATTCTGCTGATATGTGACTGTTCCATTTGTACAAGGCATTCTCTGTAAAGTATGTGAACTCCCCTTGCCCAAGAAACATTACTTGAGGAACTGCAAAAAAAAAGGAACTGTCATTAAAATTTAACATCTTTGTTGGCGACATGGACAGTGGGGTAGAGTGCACCCTCATCAAGTTTGCCAACACCAAGCTCGGTGGTGAGGTTGACATGCTGGAGGGAAGAGATGCCATCCAGAGGGACCTGGACAGGCTTGAGACGTGGGCTTGTGCAAATCGCATGAAGTTCAACCAAGCCAAGTACAGGGTCCTGCACCTGGAATGTGGCAATCCCAGGCACAAATACAGGCTGGGCGGAGAATGGCTGGAGAGCAGCCCTGAGGAGAAGGACTTGGGAGTGCTTGTGGATGAGAAGCTCAACATAAGCCGGCAGTGCGCAGTGGCAGCCTAGAAAGCCAATCGCATCCTGGGCTGTGTCAAGAGAAGTGTGGCCAGCAGGTTGCAGGAGGTGATTCTGCTCCTCTACTCCACTCCCCTGGAGTAATGCGTTCAGCTCTGGAGCCCCCAGAAGAGGAAAGACAGGGACCTGTTTGGGCGGGTCCAGAGGAGGGCCATGAAGATGATCAGAATGCTGGAGCACCTCTCCTATGCAGACAGGCTGAGAAAGTAGGGGTTGTTCAGCCTGGAGAAGAGAAGGCCCCAGGGAAATCTTATTAAGGCATTCCAGTACCTACAGGGGACCAACAAGAAAGCTGGAGAGGGACTTTTTACAAGGGCATGTAGCAATAGGATGAAGGGTAGTGGCTTCAAACTGGAAGAGGGTAGATTTAAACTAGGTATCAGGAAGAAATTCTTCACTCTGAGGGTGGTGAGACACTGGAACATGTTGTCCAGAGAAGTTATGGATGTCTCATCCCTGGAAGTGTCCAAGACCAAGTTGGATGGCGCTTTGAGCAACCCGGCTTGGTGGTGGCTGTTCCTGCCCATGGAAGGGGGATTGGAACTGGATGATCTTTAAGGTCGCTTCCAACCCAAATCATTATGTGATTCTGTGATTCTGTGAACCTGTGCATTTATGAAAGTCAGATTTTCTGCATACAGGCTACTTTACTATCAATGAACTTGTGGCAGTAGGAGTGGAGAATGTACAGAAAATCAAAATAGCACATACATACCAGACTAAAAACCAATCTAACCACTGAAATAGGGGTAGACGAAAGGTGACATTTAAAGAAAATTGATTAAATTGGTTTCCTTCGACAGTGCTGTTTGGCTGCTGCACTAAGCTGATGTTCACTTTATTTGTTATCTTTTATGAAAGAACGATCTTTTCATGGTGCTTGTTACAGCTAGAAAATGACATAGTTACTTGAAATAGTTTTAATTTTATCTGAAACAAGAATAATTAGCACTCTGGATTCAACTGCCCATATTTCATCAAAGCTGCTTTATGCCATATTAGAAGTTAATACTCTATGCAATTGCTTACGTTCCTTCTACTGCATTGCTTTTCACTTAATGTCATGAGACATATTCCTCAATAAAAGCACTCAGCAGAAGAAATAAGCTGAGATAACATTTGGCATATATGTATAACCTTAGTAAAAGTCAAGTAAATAACAGCAGAATGTTAATCATCCTTGCCCACTTAAACCAGGCAGAAAAAATTTTTGAGTAGTTAGGTCCCCAAACTTAATTTAGGCTGACTTCAGGAAAGCAAAGGCCTCTTCCTCTAATAGACATTTTTGTAGTTAAAAGCTCCCTACGAACACAGAATTCTGAAGATTTAATGTGAGTTCCTGCACCACCCATCAAGCATTTTTGTCGTCTTCTGTGCTTTGGAGAGTTTTTACAGACAATGACTCATGATATTTAAAGAAATTTTAATTTATCCTTTTTTATTGAACTTTGTTTTTTATTATTCCTTAAACAGGCTGGCTCGGCAGGAGGCCCACAGGCTAGCCCAAGCCTAGGGGATGCTCTCCTTCAGCCCACTGTTCAGGAGGCTGTGGCTGCTGCTGGGGGTGGCAGCTCCTATCCAGTGTCAGACAGACCCCAGGATTCTGCTGCCTAGAGGGCAGCTACAGGAGGAGGAGGACTGGGGCAGTGAGAACAGTCCGGCAACCTGGCTGCAGTCCCACAGCTGTTAGAGCCCCATTCTCTCTGCACTCAGCAGGAGTACTGCACTGAACTTCCTCAGCTGTAATGATATTACTCTTGCTGCATTAAACAAAAGTCTTTTCTCCTGAGGTAATGTCAGCTCTGTACTGGTTTTCTAGCCTATGGTCTGTAAAGAGTTTGCATCATCATCTCTTTTATATAAAAGTGATAACTGTCCTGTAGGCAAGGAAGAATTCTGTTTACCTGTATAGAAATCTGAGCATGAGTGGAGAGGATCTTGATGTTTCCTAAAATTGCAAAATATTTAGATTTCGCAACTGCAAATGGTTCTAAATGCATATTGCAAAACTTCTAAAATTAAACAGCTACTCACAATGACAAAGCAAGGAAAACATCAAGGAAGTGAACATTCACTTTCACTTCAACAAAAGTCCTCAGTCCAGGGATACCCCTTTCTGTGAAAAATGTTTTGAACTTGGGCTTCTCTCCAGAGATCCTAGAACAATCTTGTTCCCCTCAGTACATCAGTTTAGTTTTAACTTTCATTGAATTATTATGCCACAATATGCTAAATTTTAGAGTAGCTGCAGTTACTTTTGCTCTTTGCATTTTCTTTCTTAGTTTGGGCAATGTGATTTTGCTAATATTTCATACAAACTTCTCTGAGAAACAATGCTCAGTTTTTTCTATATCACTGTAGACCTTTCTATATTGAACTGCCATCACATATATGTACATCTAGCTGCTATCTCCCTCCTATTTATAGTGAAGGGAAAGTCAAAGAGGCTGTGACTCTCATGCCTCTTCATAACCATCAGGCTGAGAATCCACATAACAGAGTCATTTAGAAAAAGAATATTATCTCTGTGGTTTCTGGCATGAAACATTTACATAAGTGGCCCCAAAGTGGCTTCTCTGGCAGCCATGGTGCATTGCAAACTAATGCCTAATTTTTTGTTCAATGTCATTCCTAGGTCCCCTTGATTCCAGCAGCTTTCAAAATTTGTAAGCCCAAAGTATTTAAGATTATTTTATGTAGTATGCATAGATCAGCAGTTTCTGTACTGTGATACAATATATTGCTTTTCCCTTTATATCTGCGATAAAATATGTTAGAGTAACATCAGTTGAAAATGATCACATCACATTGAGGTAGCTCACATCTACCCAAAGAGAGTATAATTCAAAAAAGACTAAACTACTTAGTTTCAGTAACATCTACTTCTCTGTTTGTCAGTTTTCATTGCCTTTTGCAACTCCTGCTAATTTAGTGCCATTTGAAATTTCTCTACTGTGAAGTTAAATCTTTCTAGTGCTTTACTTTACTTTCCAGTTCTCTCCTGGGAGAACAATTAGACTGTAAAACATAATGAGTAACTACATTTTTAAATAAGACTTCTCCTGAGGAATTTTGCCATTTGACTAAAGAAAAGAGACTTTGGTGAAATGTTACTTGATTTACTCCTTGTAATCAGTTGCAGTTGCAAAAGGTTTGCAGGAAAGAAAGGGGTTTGGGATTGTTATTAATACTACACTAAGGAGCAATATGATTCCTCATAATAAGTATCCATGAGGTATAATGACATTGGGTTGAGAGAAAGAAATGACAGTGAGCTAGTACAAACCCATGCCACTTGGATGGCATGGCACAGCACTGTTTGGGGATGTGAGTTGGTTCTCCTGGAGCAGCCTGGAGTGCCTACCAGAAGTTGTGTAGAGATATGGAATCCAGCTGTGTGCATGTTTATGTGAAAGAGATCACTACTGGTTCTGGACACCGTAAACACGGTACTCACACCCTTCAGTAATAGGGGTGGTGGAAAGACAATGGGACAGATGATCATGGAAATAACTGGAGAGTACTCAGATTTTCCCTGATCCTTCTAAATGTGTGCTTCTTTATAGATAACCAGCGTGGCATGCAACAAAATTGATGGTGTGAATTTCCATCTCTACTAAATGCAGGCACCAAAGTCCTAACTTTCTGCTCAATACACTGAATAGCAGGACATACATACAAAATATTCATACTTTGACAGTAGAAAAATATAACTAATTTTCAGCTTATTCCTAACTGCAGCTTTCTTGATGTGCTGGCTAGAACCTGTCCGGTATCAGTCACGTGCTTCAGTGACTATTTGTAATCATGCATGCATATTCACATCTCCCAGCAAATTAAGAATGTACTGTTAGGAAGTGATTAAGAAACTAATTGGGTCATCACCCAGGAGGAAAAGCCTGTGATACTTATCACCAGATATTCATTTATGTCACAAGCTCTTAGCTTCCTATGTAGTTCCCGGTTATAGTTGGCATAGCGAATATAACTCAACTGTAGGAAATGACTGATAAAGTTATATCTCACCATGCCCCTGCCTGAATTCCTGATGGAACTCTTGCAGACTGAAATAGTTAAACACAATTTGCAGAGATATATTTTGAAGACAACACTGTAGCGTACCTTTTGGTGACTAGTTTTTGGATATATCTTCATCTTTCTTACAACTGAAACATATAATTTTGGATATGCTGCAGGAGAATCACAGACTCCATCCACTGCAGAGGCTGCAACTGCAGCTTATCTATATATTACCAAGTCTGTTTTTCAGATGCTGGAATTTGGTCATTTACACAGATACCTTCCTAATTATTTTTGGTTCATGTTTTTAAACATACAGACTTCTTCAAGCAAAATTATTTCTCGTGCTGTCTTGCCTTCTTATTCCATAGGCATCTAAGAAATCTCTGCTTTCATGCTGAAATGGCAAAGGCTTGTTTTATATCCATAATCCTATATTGATCTGTTTTAATAGAAATCCCAGGATGCTCAGTTCTTCTTCCATTTATTTTCCTTGCTAGGCATTTGATTACTTATCTGGTAGCTAAAGAAGGCTTTGTCAGCTCTGACTCAACCTTATTCAAACAAGAATTCCTCTGTGGGGGTTACTATCTTCTAAGTTTTTCCCTCTTAGATGCTCTGTTTCATAAAGCCTCTTATTTAAGCTGCACAGCTTTTAAGATTTATCACACAAATGCTGGCTTGGCCACCTCACTTCCTGTTACATGAAGATCATGGGAAATTGTACAGATTTTGACCATATTAGTATGAGCTTTTTGAGTGGCTCCTGGATTTTCCCCTTAAAGTGCAGACAGCTGTGTATCTTACATATATATTTTTTAACAGACAGGTGGAGTCTGGTTTTTCAAACAACTGATGTTAAGCATTATCAAACAGTGTCATATAGAACAAATATAATCCATTTCCTATACAGTAAGGTAAATGTCAAGTTTAAGAAGTCACTTGTATTAACAGGCCAAAAAGTACTTGGTACTTGCTGCAACATCATGCTGATCTGAAAGAGGCTGCTTTTTTATTTTTTTCTTTATCCTTATGCCTTTGAGTATTGCACCAAAGGGATTAATTTGCTGGGGAGTTATTAAGTGGTTTGCCTTCATACAAGGTCTTTTTAAATTACATTGTGCCAAATAATACTAAAATAATTGGGTAGCTGACGATGTCATCTGCTGCAATAAATTTAGAGTGAGTATTCAATCTAATTTAATACTGGGCGTCAGATCAAAAACATTTCTTTGGTATCCTACTGATTTACAGTGAGTGAAACTCAAAAATATAAATATATTAAAATTGAGTCTAGCGATATGTAATGTAGATTTACATATCTGTTTATCTTAATGATATGGTACCGTAATCAAATTGGACATACTAATTATGAACTTCTAAATTAGTAACATTAATTTGGATGTTACATGTATTCTGATTCTCCTTGTTGGAGTTCATCTGAAAAACTGCTATGTACTACTACAGAGGTACTGTGATGGAATTGTAATTCATACTTGGTTGCTAAGAATTTAAATACTTTTGCTGACACCTTATTTGCGGGGAAAAGCTGGGGAAGACAGAGAAATTGTTTCAAAGTAACAACTTGGTTTCAGGTTTTTCTAGAAAATAGCTTTTCGATCAAAGCCATGGAAGAGCTTTTCGAGATATATGATACCACATTTTGCAACAATTAGCGTGACTTGTTATGATTCCTAAATTACAGAGAAATAACACTGTTCTTGTGTAAATCAGAATTTATAAATTCACATGTCACAAACTGACATTTGCATATACATATGAGATGATCTCGACTGTGTTTGCAGAGACATACCATAAAGCTCACTTTTTGGGGGCAGCTGTTACATTTATGTCCATGACGTAGAGCTTATTATGCATTTAACTTCTTTGCATGATAGGAGATTTTCCTAGCATTTACATCAATTTTTGAGCTAGTTGATGTTTGCTGTGCTATAATAAACCAAAGTAACTGGTCCTTACTTTGAAACAATTGCCATGCAGAGATTTTCTAAAGAAAAAAATATCTTTACATATCATGCAGCCTTCTGTTCTTTTCCTTGTTTTACACCTAACACTATTTATTTTTATTACCATTAAGTATTATCTGAATCCATAAGCCAAAGGATTCCCATATGGTAATCATGGTTCATTTTAACCTAACATTAAGGGGCAAGCAGAGAAGCTGCTGGCACAGTGAGCAATTGCTGCAATTCTTTCTGCTCTTGCTGGGAGCTAAGCGCCGGTGACTGGTGTGGGGGTGTAACAGGAATGTCTGGGTTGCCCTTGGAGCAACAGCTGATGCTCTTTTGCTGGTGGTAAAACATCTCATTAATGCAAATGTTGTTCTTGATAGAAAACAGTTTGAGGTGCTCACTCATGAATCCTGTCAGTGTGTAGTTTTTCTCTATCCCTTAAAAAGCCCTCTTCCCAGTAACCTGTGGATTTTCTTCTTTCCATGCATTAGCAATTAATGAAGATTAGTTATTCTGCAAGAAGAGAACTGATATAAGGATCTGAGCCATAAGGATCTGTGTAGTAGTCCAAGAATATCTCCCCATCTATCTAAAGTCATCCACCAAAACCGGACAAGGTCAAAATGTGAATTTGTTTTATGTTTTTTGTGCTCAGTGTTCTTGTGTTATTGACTTTGGTCAGTATGCTGCAAATTGAATGCTTGCTACACAGGATGTAGCTTCTTGCCACGTTGGATTACAGTGAGAAGTGAATAGTTAAAATCCTTCATGGCTTGGCAGAAAGGGCACCGCACAACCAATAACTCCCAAAACAAGGTGCTGCAGTTGGTAAATTGCTGTCCAAATTAAGTTTGGATATAACCAAAAATGCTCTCCATCCAGGTATTTTGACTATATGATGGGTGTGTTCAATCAAGCATAATCCATCTGATGGGAAGAAGCACAGGTGCCCCTCTCAGCCAGACCTCCTGGATCAAAATGGCGGGCATGCACAGCAGTGAGTCCTTGGCCCACTTAACTAACGCACCCTCTTACAGTATCTCATGTCACAATGAGTAAAGTCACAAGACCTAGGTGCTGAAGTGCGTACACTGCCTCAAAAAGAGACATAGGGGAACCTTAGCTGTTACTGTAAAAGAATTAATCTGATGTAACTCTCAGCCACATATGACAAAATGGGTTTAAAATAGTTTCTTGCTAATAATCATGTGTATCATACCCTTACCCTACCTTTCTGAAGACTTGGATTACAAATTATTTTGATCGAAGACTTCAACACAACTGCCTATAGACCAGAAAAAGGAATTAATTTTCTTTGCCTTTTAAAATATATTTTAATATCCTAATATTTAAAATGCTTTAAAGCATTTGCATACATCTACTATGTTCTAGGCACTTTAATAACTTGTCTTACAGCTATACGAAATTCTGTTAACATTATTTTAGTCCCTTTCTCATTAAAATACACTGCCTGCTGAGTTCTCAGAACAATACCCTAATGAAGATGTTCAGACAAAATCTGGAGAGGAAAGATCTTCATTTCCTGTATAGCAGTGTACTGTGATAAACCCTTTACACTTTTGCATATAATAGAAGAAAATTATGAAGAAGTATGTTTTATGATCACATAGCTAAGCATGGCTAGCTTCCTTGTGAACTAAAAAAAACCCCACCAGTAAGAGGGATAATTCTGGAATAATAGACTTGTCTTCAGGATCTGTAACAGAACCAGCAAACTCTGGTGTAAGTACAGTTTTGTATTTTACCTTCTTGGTATGAAGAGAGGAGTATAGATAACATCGTTTCCTCTCAATCTTACTGCCAGAAATGTCAATCTAAATTAGCCCCATTAAAGAGCCTGGCATCACTTGGAGTCTTATAAGATCATAAGCTATGGTACTGTATACAAACTTTACGTATCTGAAATGAATGTCCTGGATTTCAGGGAAAAAAGATTTATTGGCCCTGTATTTGTACCTCTTGAAAAGCTTTCCAAAAGGAATTGATCTACTTAAAAGCTGGACAATAAACTCTCCAACTAAGCGGTGCTGGACTTGATTGCCTTAACTGCCTATTGCTTTAGGAAGCAATAAAGCTTCCTAAAGAAGTTACCTATAAAAAAACCTTCCCATAGCTCCTGCTGACACGGGAGTGATTTAAGAGCTTCAGAAGCAGCCTAGAGACCTATTATTATTAATAATAATAAATAATAATAATTCTTATTATGATTTCAAGGTGTTAAGTATTTAGTTAATTTTACTTACTGCCAGTGCTTGAGGGTCTGCATTGTCCACAGACATCTTCCTTCACTTCAAGGTATTTGAGATTTTTATTGATGATGGAAAAAACATTGTTTGCAGGCCAGTCTGTGTGCAAGCTTCTTGCATATACTTCAGGGATCACATGAAGTTTATTAACAGGAAGTTGTGGCAAAGAGAAAAAGAAATAAATTAATGCTGTAAAAGAGCCTGCCCAAATACTTAGGAATGCATTCTTTTAGTGAACTGATATTTTCCTTATGAAAAAGAATGTGTGATGAAAGCTATTAATGCATATAAATATTTCAGAATTTTTTACATCGCTTCTCCATCTTCGCTTTATTTCAGTAGACTGAAAAACAACATCTTCTGAAGTTTGTGCTCTGTTGTGTAAAAGCTTGAAAAGCTTGAAAGCTGAAAGAAATAAGAAGCACTCGCTGAAGAATTGTCTATTGCCGTTGTGCAGAGCAGAGGTCTGTCAGGGCTCTGAGTGCATTCCCCCTCCAGGAGTTTCAGGGCTGACCTAGACAATCATGTGAGAGTCCCACTTTGTGAATAGGGCTCTTCAAGAAAGTTCTGCTGAAAGGGACTTGTCCAGCTTCACTTGGGAACAGCCCTTAAGCAACCCTTCTCCCCTTAGATGCCACCAGAGCTGCATTGCAGCTGTGTTGCAGCTGGGCCTTGCTTGGCTGTGCACCCTGTTGATTGAGAGGCAACTTGCAGATGTGCCATCCTGGC
Organism: Limosa lapponica baueri; assembly: GCA_002844005.1. Lineage (NCBI taxonomy): Eukaryota > Metazoa > Chordata > Aves > Charadriiformes > Scolopacidae > Limosa > Limosa lapponica. The sequence continues at coordinate 14,414 of KZ506194.1, forward strand.
TTGACCTGGGACCTGCCTCATCACTGCAGACTTGCTCTGACCTCTGGGCTGACCCCAGCAGCCAACATCTCTGCTGGCTTTGCTGGGCACTATGGGAGGTGAGGCTGGTGCCCCTGCTCTTACTCCTGCTCCCCTGTTCCCCTTCTCCTGTGGAGCACCTGGCCACTGTTGCTCCCTGTCAATAGGAATAAATAGAAGAGTTAATTCCAAACCCAGATAAAACATTTTGCATACTCTGGAAATGTTTAAATGTGCAACAAAAAATGCAACTCTTTCTTTAATAAAACTCAACCTAAGAACTGTATATGGATTCCACTGTGTGGTACGTGATAGCATTCAATGCTCTAGGTAGCAGGTGCTCAAGCATGCAAAACCCCACCACTTTACAGTGTACAGTCACTACCCTTTTAGGCTGCAGCAAAATGTTCACCTTTTCTAAATGGTTTTGGATGCATTATTTTTTGTATTATTGTGTTACAGCTCTGTTGGATTCCTGCTTGTTCTAGGAAAACCGAGCACGTTATAAGCAAATAGGTAGTAACAGAATAAGACAAAAGAGTTATGTGTCATCTGGAGTGGTCTTTCTTTTTGTAAAAAAATAACAGCCAATTCTGAAAGCTTTTTAATCACAGCAGCTGTTAAGATTCACTAACTTGCAATTTTTTTTTTTTTAAAAAAGAAGAATTGTTTTTCTTTTTAATTCTGTCACATCAGTCAGTGAGAGGCCCATTGTAACTCACATTGCAGCAGCCATGGCTTACCTCTGTGGGCTGTACATTTCAAAGAATAAACATGCAGAGGTCCATAAATTGTCAGGTTCCCAGTCTGATCATGTCAGGGATCCTACTGCCACAACAAGCTGATGCTAATTTTCTGCTAGAGCTTTTTATTAAGTTTTGGGAGCTATACACTATCATCTTTTCCTTCCTTTTTTTTTTTTTTTTAATGTTTTAATTGGATTGGGGGCAGGGGTAACGGAGAAAGAGTTTTGTTTTCTATGAATTACTCACGTTCAGTCTATCTATCCTCAGTACCAACAGCATCAATAACTTTATATACTTGGGACTGTTAAGATTACAATTCTATTTGCATGAATTTTTAACTAGCCTTAAAATGTGGTAAAGATATGGAATTAACAAGCAAATGAATTGAATTTCTTCTTTGAAATGAGGAGTATCTGACAGACCCTAAAACTGGGAACCCAATTATCGCAACTTCTGTTCAGCTGTAGATTCTGAACTGCATGCTGACATAAGAGGGCTAATGTTTTAAGCACACATGTAAATAAAGAAATAGAAAGTCTGCAGAATTATAATTAGGTACTGACCTTACTGTTTGCAAGTCAAGTATAGTTCATCTGGTATCACTGGAGAGGGGCATAGGCTAGGAATGGACCTCCTGAGTCATTGTGTCTGGTTCCCTGACACTATAACTGTACATGTCAAATAAACTCATTACTAATCTTAGCAGTCACAGACTGTAAAAGAAATGATGCTGTTAGTGAAAGTTATTACTATCCTGGTATGTAAAATTACTTCATCTCTGAGTAAGAAGATGTGACATCATGCTACATATGACTTGGCATCAGTCACAAGTTTTGTCAAGCTATGATCTTGGGCAGAGGGAGAAGTTTCAGCTGTCCAATACCATCTACCTTGATTATTAAGACTGAGCGAATTTAGGCACTATCCTGACTTCTGTGTCTTTCAAACAAACCTCAGAGAGAGTTAGGAAGGGAGGGGGGATATGGTTCACTGAACTACAACTTCAATCCAAATTTAGGTGGCACGCTTTCACAACTCATCTGGCCTAGAAGAAAGAAAGGTTTCTGCCATAAACAGGTGGGGACACTCTGGAGCAGTCCAAAGACCGTGTAGCATAAAAAGTGATTTGTTCTGCAACCATTCAGCCAAATTGCATTGCCAGTGACCAACTTATTTTATTTAGAATAAACATTTCTTATAAATCTCTTATTCTCATGATTTTAACACGATGCTCATTGGCTGCTGAAAACTAAGTTAAAATTAAGTAAATATAAGGGTCAGAAGTATAAAAAGAGTTAATAGACATTTGAAAAGTTTTGATTTACTTAAAACTAATGCAGTTCTGTGTGTGAAACATTAAGATTTCCAAAGACATCAGAAGAAACTCCCCACTATTTAGAGATTTCATAATTTAAAATCTTTGATAGGCTCCAAAAAATAAGAAATGCTGCAACCTCCAGCCTTTCAGAAAAGGAGAATTATGCACTGGTGTGGAGTCTAATTGAGGCTAGAAAAGGCCGGGAGCATGAGCACAGAAATAATGACAGAAGACGATTTCAGTGTATAACAGTTTTCAAGACATAATTATTTTGGCTAATCCATAAATAAGGTGACCTGATTTAAAATTAATTACAGCTAAAAGAGAAATAGAATTATGGCATGGCCTATGTAATAATTATGCATGCTAGATGTATAATTCAGATGCCTATAAGTGGCATTTGAAATGAATTGTAAACCCCTTTGAAGTATCCGGAAAAGGTTTGTCTTGGATTTAGAATCAGACTTAGACATGCCAGCCTCCAAGGAACAGATACTGCCAGATATTGCCTTTCCCACTTAAGGCTGATAAGCAGAGCTGTGATGTATACATACTTGCTTTAATGTGCACGTCATTTATTGCTTCTGTCCCGTGATAGGGCAGTAACTGTTTCCACGCTCACATAACAGGCAACAGTGATATTTTTTTGGTAACGTCCTAGTAATTACATGACCCTCCAAGTGCTCTTGTGCAGAATGCAAAGATAATCCATAGTTTGAGCACGAATCTTGTTTCATTTGAGGCTGGCACATAGTTATTAGCTTTTGCTTGTCTGACAGATGTTGTGGGTGACAGCAGAACAAGGAAATGAAAAAAAAGAGAGTATGAACCAATAGTTTTAATCTGAATAGAGCAAGGGGAATAGGGTTAAACAGTTTAAATCTGGGAACTCACAGATTTTTTTCAACAGGTTCTTATGTACTTAACTATTTGCATAGGATCTTCATCAGATGCTCTCATTTTTGCACCGCTCGATTGAAATGAGGTGTAAGTATACTAAATAAACAACTGTCTTATCTGCATGTATTTTTTTATGAGTACCACTAAATGTTATGCCACTATAGGGAACACTTAAATTTTGAAGGGTATTCATATGCCCAAAGTATGCAAAAAAATAGAGAGACATGGAAGTACCTAAGGTTACAAAGCCAGCAGAGTAAGAAGTACATCCCTGAGTAAGCCCATGCATCATTCGGTCATATCAGAAACATAAGGAATGTTTTGTAGTAATCTCTACTGGTGAAGAAAAGATCATCATTCCTCTTTGTATTGCTTTTTTAGTGGTTTACATACATTGTTTGGTTTTAGTTTTTGGTTTTGTTTTGCTTTGTTTTTTAAAATGGTTGATCTCATGATAATTCCATATTTCTAAATTTTTTTCTCACTGTTGTTTAGAACTTGGTTTTGTCTCTAACTGTAATTTGATTAGACGAATGAACTTAGCACTGTACAAATGAAAACAGACCCATTATTAAATCAGTAATTTGGAAGTATTCTGAAAATAAAAATTAAACAATTTAACCCTTCTGAGATTTGGAGAACATTTGCATGTTTGTCTTCTCTTTGAATTAATGAAAATATCTGTTGGTTTGCTATGGGACAATAAGGCAGTAAGAACCAAGGTTAAAAAATGAAAGTTTGTTCTTTGTTCAGCAGTATGAATCATAAATATGATCTATATTTTTTCAGGTGTCGGTATCCAAAAGCCTGTGTATCTGGTATTCCTCCATTGCTCTAGCCTTCAGAACACTTAGCTTTTTTGGGTAGCTTTGAAATAGCCTGAAATAAGATTCCAAACCTTCCATAGTTTAGGCAGAGGGAGCTCAAAACAGACTGCTTTGACTTACTGATCCTCTTCTGCCGAGCTGAAGTAATACTTATGCTGACAGCTGAGGGCTTAAGCTTGCTCCTTAGTCTTCCCTTATTTATGGTATAGGTAACTAATGAGAGATGGTTCTGTCATGGTGGCATCCATATTGCAGAAGAATGATGTGTATAAGCCTCAAATCTCTTCTTGTATTTCCTTATGAAAAGTGCCAGCCATCAACCCCTGCAGAAGAACCAGGTGACTGCAAAAACACATCTATAGACATGGTAAATTGGTGCAAATGGGAGAAGGAACTTTCTGATCAATAATTTGACATGATCTCCCTCCTCTCCCCAGAGGTGGTTTTACCAATTTGTTGCAATCAAATTACAGAAGAGGTTGCTTGAATTTTTACCAGTTTGTTACACTAGGACAAAAGGAACACACTGGTTTTGCAAAGGCAATAATTTACTATTAGTCTAATGAAGTCTTAACAATCTAATTAAAGAATGATTATTCTTCCAGTTACAGTAATCTTAACACTTCTAGTTCTAATTATATGCAGTTAAAATGATATAGTCACAAACTTTCCAGTATCTACCTCTTTTTCTGGTGTTATGCGCATCCCTTCACTACCCCTCTGGGTCCTAAGATTGATGGTTTCATCCTGGAAGGGAATCTTCAGTGGGTAATCAGCAACCTGAATGGTTCCCTGCGAGGAGTGTGCTGCTGATGCTGATGGTTTCTTGCCCCACTGTATTCAGTCTTGGGGTCATTTCTGCATGTTTGAGAACACTCTCTGCAACTTGCTCTTTGTTCACTTGTCTGCTAGTCCATATTACAACCAATTTTTCTACACATGGAGTTTTTTATGTAGACTAGATACTTGTTCTTTGTTCTCTCTAAAAACCCAAATGTTCGTTTTACTCAGCTCTCAAGATCACACTACTTTGACAATCAGTAGTCGACCACTTCTGTGTTGCTTAGAGCCCAGGTATCGTCTGTTGTTCTGCGTGTGGACTTTGAAGATCACTGCTATCATCCCATGTCTTTATTGCTCTATGAGGCATTTTATTCCAGGGTCATAGATAATTCATTAGACACAGAGTAACTCTGTGTTATTACTAACAGTTAACAATATAATATTAGAAGTTATACTGCACAATTGTACAAAGCCAAAGATAAAACAAAGTAGGCAATTGTATCTTGGCTGTTAGATTATTGATGTTAACAAGTTAAAATAATTTTTCAGGTCGTTCTAGTATTCCACCTTATTGACATTTCCTTTCTTCTTCTACAATTCAGTTCTCTTCTGCTCATAACTGCTTATTTCCTTCTGGTTTTTTTCTCGTTAGTTCTTGGAAAATAAATAAGTTTCCTTGTATTTTCTCCTCAGCCATTTAACAGGTTCTAAAATTTGACAGAGGTTTTATGTTTGGACTTTTGAATCCTCATGGGTAATTCCAATTAATTTTCAAATGTCACTGTAAACTAAAATTGGTAGGAGTAATACTGAGCTATTAGAACTTTTTAGGGGCTGACAACTGTGCTCTGTTTTAGGATTTGTCTTGGGCTAAGTGGTGACATTAAGCTTTATTCGCTGAAAAGATAGAGGAAAAGAGCAGAATGGTGTTGAATGACAGATAAGACTAGCTTTTAACATTTCTTAATTTGCTAGGTTCACCCATCTTAAATTGCGTTTAAATTGTAACAGGAAGGCCATGGCCTGATTTCAGCAGAAACTGAGAAGCAGGTGCTGACAATCCCTTGCCCTTAAAAGCGAACACGCTGAAGCTCTTGTCCTATTGCCTTATGTCCATAAATATAAACCTTATTTATCTTTTTAACATACTAAACTGGGACATAAAAATATTTAACACCCCCACCCCATATTCTGCAGAGGCATCCCTCAAAAATCACAGTCTAAACGTGCTATTTATGTCCATTTCTTTTTATCTGGTTTGCAGTTTGTCAGCCATTTTCTAACCTATACCTCTTTAATACAATGTTAATTTTTTTAGTCAACCCTAAGTATACATGCACATTCATCATATTCATATACTGCAGTTTATTAACTACAGTTGTGGCATAAGTCTTGAACTATTTCTACTTAATAAGTATTGTCTTTTTTTTTTCTTTTCTTTTTTTTTTTTTTTCCAGATAACACAAATGCCACTTTTGGGATGCTGTGAATACTGTTAAATATGATTTTCAAGTTTTTAAGCTTTTCAGGGCTTCAGTTTCTCTACCTTGACTTAAAAAAAGCCACATACTTCTGCTCTGTTGAGAAATGGTAAATCCCAAAAGCAAGAAATAACTGGAAAACTTGGAGAGACACATAAGCCAAACACATTTTAAAACATCTTTGATAATGTATTCCTTACGTTATGAGGAGAAGGAATCATGTCACCATACTTTTGCTATTGTTTGCTTATTTGGGCTGCTGTAGAATTTTGGTTTTGGTTTCAATTTGATCAAACTTTTGTCAAGTTTTATAATAATTCTCAAATGAAAATCAAGATAAAATGAGAAAAGAATTCTGTTATACTAGGCATTTTACTGCATGGATTGTCCTTGCTCAAAAGAATCAAAGAGAAGAATTAATTTGAGATAAATAAGTTTATTACATGTTCAAAATCTTCCTTTCACATAATTTCTTTGGATCTCTAATCTGTAACTGTTACTTTTATCATTTGGAAGAAAGATCAATCACTTCTATTTGATCAATTAATGAAGGTGGGGAAAAAAAAAAGGTAAAGACCCTTCCACATGTTCTTCACCTTTAGGAAGGATTGTGTACCTGAAAGTCTTTTAGTCCTTTATCTTCAAATATATATTAGTTATCCTTTCAATACGGACTGGTCACATAAGATGTAAGGTTCTTAAAATCTCTTTACGAGTTAAAATTAAAGCTTGTTTTAACATTTTCCCAAAATATAAATCTCCCCGCTGCCCCCCAAAAGTACTGCTACTTCTTTCTTACAAACCTGGCTTATACTATACTATACTATACTATACTATACTATACTA
>KZ506194.1:40464-91246 GCA_002844005.1 Limosa lapponica baueri
GAACCTCATCCCGTTGGTCTCAGCCCATCCATCCAGCCTGTCCAGATCCCTCTGCAAAGCCTCTCTACCCTCCAGCAGATCAACACTGTCACCCAACTTAGTGTCATCTGCAAATTTGCTGAGGGTGCATTCAATCCCCTCGTCCAGATTATTGATAAAGATGTTGCAGAGCTTCTCACAAGCACCGGTCCTTTCCTTTTGCCAGAGATGTATCAACTTGCTTTTCATGTTCTAGGTCGCTTTTCCCCCACTAAGTGTGTTTCTATTATCTCCTTTGACAGGAGTTTGCTAATGCCACTTCTGCCCTTGTACAGCAGGTCTTTCCCTCCCTTCCCTTCATTGCCCCTATTCCTTCCTGCAGCAGACTTTCCAAGGTCTGCACTGGCTTTCCAGAGAACAGACAACCTCTTCTTCCTCTGCCATATTCTCTCTAGCTATTAACTTCCTGTTTATCTCTTCTCGCTTTCCACTTTTCTCTATACCACATCCTCCCACCCTTCATAAGACCAGTATGTTGTAAAACATCTCATGATCTGTGCTTCTACTGTGTTCTTCCATGCCCATATTTTCAAACTGTAGTACTCACTGCTGGATGACAACACTGAACACTGTGTATCCCCAGTACAACCTTCTTCCACAGACTTACTACATTATGGCTTTTTACAGAGACTGCTGAAACTGTTCCCATCCTCTCGCTCTGTTCTCCTTCTAGTCCCTCTCCTTTTTTTCACTCCCATTTTGACAAATTAATATTTGAAATATAGCTATTGAATCTCTCCTTGTGTGCATTCAGTCAGCAGTGTGCTGCCCTCTCAGGACCACCTCTTGCCTTACATTAGCTGCTGACTGCCCATTGTGCAGTGTTTAACTCAGAGCCCAGTCCTCTTCTTTGCTGCCGTACAGACCTCTGACCTTTCATGCCACGCTTCCACAAACAGTTTCTAAGTTCCTGCTTTTCTAAAAAAAGTGGTTGTGATCTTCTTTCCTCTACACTCAGGAGACCTCTTCTCTGTAATTTCTCTTGTTTTGCAAGCTTGGTAAGGACAAGTGGTTATCAAATTCTGAAGGAAAGAGTTCAGCAGCTTTAAGGACCTCTTCTAGAAAATGAATCTTTTACGTTAGATAGTACCAGTGGGCTTATGCAGTGGATTTTGTAAATGGCTTTTTCTTTCCCTTTGTCTCAGACAATTATAGTAACCTCTGCCTTTTCTCTGTCCTATCACGTGTGCAAGTTAACTAGTTGGGTATTTTCTGCCTGAAAATACCAGAAGAATCGATCCCTTCTTTGCCCACTGAGAAAACATATTATTTTCCACTCTAGTCTTTCCCACATCAATTTGGTTTCTTATTGTCCTGGATGACCCAGGCACTGTCCAACTCCAGACACCACTGTACTTGCCATATTTTAACAGCTACAGGCTCTTGGAATCTGATCCTTTGCCACTGCAGCTGCATTGCTGGTTCTTGCCACAGCACTTTGAAAGCTGCCCTTCATCTTGAACAATTCTGCTCCCCATGTTTGCCGTCCAGCACTGCAGTCTCCCTTCAGTCTCCGCACCTGTGCTCCTCCTGGACCTCCTCTGGAGCACAGTCACTGCTCTGTTCATGAGCAGGTCTTCTCATAGGAGGGAACTCCTATCATCACGTCATAGGTTTCAGAAAGTGGTACACCTAACTGCCATGTATTACTGACTAGTTCTTGAAAAGTTGTGCCAACTTACATCTGTGAATTAGTAACCCCCTGTAATGACAGAAAAACTTTTAAAATCTCCAGAAAATCATGGGAACTTATGACTGCAGCTTTGAAATTTGGTGTTGATAAAAACTTCGTGTAGCATGGATAGAATTTAAACAGCATGATTAATTTAAAATCAGTAGAGGAGGAAGGGGTTTCAAACACATGAGAACTAGATGGGTGTGGAACATACAAATTGACATGGAAATCCTTGCTAGGGAGGCCCTCCCAACCAGGTGTTTTGGTGTGGCTGCATAGATATTGTGCACTGACAAGGCCAGTCTCTGCTCATTGCACTTCTACTTGTGTGTATCTATATACACATAATATAGGATCAGGTCCCTAGCCCACAGAGGCAAACGGCATCTTGCTTCATTGCTCCTTTGACCATGGTAGACTCACACTTTAAAATCTATTTTAGTTATCTACCACAAACATGTCTTAAGGGATCTAAGGAAGTGAAAGGCTAAAAAGAGGTCATGAGTTTGATGTGAATTTTTTTTGTCCTGATTTCAACAGGATTTGGAGTTTCAATGTGGGATTTAATATGGTTTGAATTTAATAGGGTTTAAATCCAATTTAATATGGATTGAATCCAATATCTTGAGAGAGACAAGAGTTGTTGGGTGATCTTTTTTAAGCTTTTCTGCTTTCAGCCTTCGGGACACAGGATAAAGTCCACCATGTTGCACATTGTTTCCAGTGGACTTTTTTTTTATACATCAAAAAAGAAAATTCTCTGTATGTGTGCTACTATTGCTAGCTGTCTCTCCCATAAATATTCATGGAACCTTTGAAGATACTCATCTTAGACATGAATCATAAAACTTTTTGGTCATTCAGATAAAAAGACAGATATTTTATAAACATGACACTCTTTAAAATATCTATACTTTTCAGTAGTTTTAGTATCCCATAATGGTTTTATGTGAAACAGAAGAAAGATCAATTCTGAATGCTTATTTTAAAAAATGATGGTGATAAATCATAGAAATTAAAGATGTGCTTTTTCCAGTAAAATAATCAGTGAACATTAACAGTGTAGAAAACTGTAAATTATGAAGCATCATTAAATCTCTTAACAATTGAAAGTTTTTGAATTGAAAAGAGTCACAGAATTGAGCATTAATTATAAAGGTATAAGGAAATAAGCTTCTGGGTTTGATGTCACATTGCACTTAGATTTATAATTTATCCCTCTTTTTTTTTTTAGTTTGATTTCAGCTTGCTCTGAATAAGGTGCATTGTACAGACATTACATCTAAAACAGATGAGATTTTCTTGGCTTTCTGACAAATATATGACTACCATAAGAGATCTTTCTCTGAATGGAAGGAATTAAAAGCCTGGATGAAAAGATCTTGTAGTAGATGTGAATGGACTTGCATGGCTCCTCCAAATTGCTTAATGCAAAACCCCACATAAATTGCTGAATCAAAGCAGCTACATTTGAGTGTACCTGTTATCAGGAAAATTCAGGTATCATGAGGGAAGTGTCAAGCCAGCTAATACACATTTCAGATTTTCAATATCACTGTGCTAAGGACAACACAGAATTTTTGCATCTTTTTAAATTTAAAAAAGTGTGGAGAGCTGAAAGTTGTGTAGTTACCCTTCCTCTTGTCATCATGCAACTGGATAATTCTGCTGAGAGATGGAATGTGCATAAGCACATGTTCTCTGTAACTGTTCCCAGTTTCTCTTGGTTGCATTGGTCAAGCTCTGTGGCTATTACCACCCCTAGTTTAGTTGCGGAGTGTGTTTGAGGGTGAACCAGGGTGTGGGTGGGTGTATTACTAAAATCCTGAGACTCATCCTTTGCTGGAATAATGACATGGCTGGAGCAGACAGCCAGGCTCAGGTTCTCCCAAATGTTTTAGCAGGTTTCTTTATACAGACTCTACAACCCAGTTAGAAGAATCTTATGTTTCCAAATATGAGTAACTCACCTAATGTTGTCTTTTCTCCTCAAGAGATGATCATTAATGTGAACAAAAATCTAGATCAAAGGCAACAGTTCAAATACTCATTTTTTCAATACATGGAAATATTCAATATTTTTCCTGTGACATTTTAATTTTCTCACAAAGTATCTCAATATCAACCCCTGCACTGAACATTTCTAGAAGGCTAATAAACAGCTGGGTTGTTTGGCTTTATCTTCTTCTCTTAGTCTCTCCCATTTGCCAGTAACTACCCATAAAAGCTGACCATGTCTGGCATTCTTGCTAAAATAAAACACCAACAAAAGTATGAAATACTCCTGGTTATTTATTTAATTTAATAAGTGAGATGTCTTCTTTGGAATATAATTGCTACTATGCAAAGTATATTTGTTTTCCAGTTCACACTCAGAGCTTCTCAATGTTGCTGAAAACGTCCTATCAGAAACCAGAATCCTCCTCAGTCTGTTCCCTCTCGGTGCTGAGCCAGAACACTGAAACTCCATGGAGGAAACTGCCAAACAAGAGAATTTTCCCTAATACTAGTCATAGTAGACAGTAGTATATATATGTACACTAATATGCAGTCATTACATTGTGAGCAGTAGGTTTTAACACTTAAACTAAATTTTATTTTAAAAATCATCCTGAAACATCCTTCCTCAGCTGCTGCACAGATGCTGTTCTGTAAAGGAAAGAATTCACCATTATGGACCACCAAGTATTGTCTTCTGTTCTGAATTCAAAATATTTCCAAACAGATCATGGATCCATGGCTATATATGTATTTCCAGACACAAGACAGCTAAATAAACACACTGGGTAACTACAGAGTAGAAAATTGAGTGCTAAAACTCTCTTGTGACACAGGAGCTTTAGCATGATGTGTAGCTGTGGCTTCCCTATGGTCTGGAAGGAGCAGCTATCCTGTAAAAGGCCAGAAGATGGAAAAGAGATGACTGTAACCTGTAGGCACACTGGGAGAAAGGGAAGCAGAGCAGGGAAGAGAAAGCCTTGAGAAACATGGTTTGAATATTGATCACTGGAAATATTGTTTAAACCAAATACCATCTTTTGAGATGTATGTCTCCTGTATTAATCTTGTATCTATGAGACACTGTTGTTGTTGCTATAGCTAGTGAACAAAGCTTCTGAAACCAACAGCAGGCATTTTTCTTTTAGATCCAAGGTAGTCACAGGGAAGAAAGGCATCCTTTGAGAAAGGAATAAATCACAACACAGTTACATCTGCTCAGACTAGTTAAAAAAGTGAAATAATGTGAATAGTAGCTGGTTTCCAAATTTTGAATGTTCTTTCCTTCTCTGCACACCAGCTGAAGTTATGTTCACCTTCAACACAAGGGTCCAGATACTTGTTTCTCTTGCCTGTTTTTGCTGTACTGCCAACATGACCTCTCCGTCAAGGCCATTTTTTGAGTCTGAAAAAGAATCTCCCAAAGAAAGACTAAACCTGCAGTGACTGGAGAGCTAATGTTATGATATATTCTGCTTCTAGCAGAGAAAAGAAGAAAGAGGGCTGGCTGAAGATGCATCAGCCAAACTTCTCCTTGTCTGTGACTTAGGAACTTGTGTCCTTACTGTCCCAGGATAACTTAGAAAAGCTCATAGGTCACATGGGAAGAAGAGGGTAATGAAATATAGTTTTCTCGATCTTTTTCCCTAATTACTAAGGTCTGTATTTTACCCCACTGTGCAATGGCAAGCCTGTCAGACTTTTTAGAAACCACTTCTCTTTAAATTCTTCCCTGAAACTGCATCTTTCTTCCTCAGATGTGAATGTGTTGCATAGGCTACAATATAGTATTTCCCATTGTAAAAAGCTAATTGCTTTTTCCAGTCAGGGCCCTGAAAAATACCCTCTGTATGCCTATGGATTCAGCCTCAAAATAAGCCTGTATGATCAACATTTTTGTTAATAGACATTGATAGGTCTTGTTGTTTAACTCTGGTAGGCAGATAAGACACACAACCACTCACTCACCCCTGCAGTGGGAAAGAGGAGAGAATTGTAAGCGTGAAAGTATCAAAACTTGTGTATTGAGATAAGGACAGGTTGGTAATTTAAAAAAAAAAAAAAGGGCAAAAAGGAAACAGCAACAACACCACCAACAAAATCCCAGTAACCAAAACAAGAAGAAAAGAAGAACAAGGGATGAAGTAAAAAGCCCCTTCTGCTCATTATCAACAAACCAATGCCCAGCCAATTTCCGAACAGCAGCAGCCCTGGCCAATCTCCATGCTGCACCTTTTACTGCTGAAGACAAGTCATATGGTATGAGGTATCCCTTTGGCCAGTTGGGGTCAGCTGTTCTGGCTGTGTCCCCTCCCAACCTCTTGTGCAACCCCAGCTTACTCATTAGTGAGGTGGAGTGAGAAGCAGAAAAGACCTTGACACTGTATAAACACTGCTCAGCAGTAACTAAAACATCCCTGTATTATCAACATTGTTTTGGTCACAAATTCAAAACATAGTCCCATACGAGTCACTAAGAAGAAATTTAACTCTATGCCAGCCAAAGCCAGTACAACAGGACAGTGTAAACATTGCCTACAGGTATTTAAAAATGAACAGGAAAATTTTAAATGAATTTGAACTCCACTACAGTACAGCCTGCCTTTGGGAACTGAAATTCTCAGAGAAGTGCCATCATAAAACATTAAAGAAAAAAAAAATAATGCAAATTTTCTCCATCAGTCAAGCCATTGGCAACATCCCTTGAAAGCCAGTTGCTCTTAGACTGTTCTACTTTGTTGAACTCTCAGGTGCTGCTGCTAGACCTTTACATCATATAAAGGAGTGTGAAAATTATGTGTAATTTGACACATATGAGGTAAAAATACTAATCCTGCTGGATCAGAGACTTGTTCAAAATAAACACACAAGCAGAGAAATGAAATATTCAGGCTTACTGGAATATATACAGAATAGGGAGGATATTACTTTTCAGAACAGAGGTCAAATTTATATTCTCTCTGAACTGAAAAATGTACTTCACAGTAGTAGACTATTCATAAAATTCACCCAAACCAAAAGAAATTATCTGAAAAGATCATTATTTGTCTGTTAGCTTGCCATGCTTACTTCCAGAAGTAAATATAACAAAACCCCCTCTGTCTTTACAGAATAGAAGAGACCAGGAAATTATATTGTTAGAAACTTTTTTGCATATTCACCTTAATACCCAAAAGTTTGCAGTACCTGTTAGGTACCTGGAGGAAATTTGCTAACACATATAATGGAAAATCTGAAAGAGATATTGATATTATAGATGTAACTGAAATTTTAATATCTATCTAGAACTTCAGTGTGGCATGAGATAACTGTTATAGGAAAAAAAAAACCCAACCTATAAACTCTGTTGAGTTTGTGAGATCATAGGAATACACATAAGTCTACCCGTACAAAAAAGGGTGAAAAACAGAAACTACAATGTGACTGCCTAGTTTGGAAAATATTAATATAGTTTGTATTCCTAACAAAGATGACTGACTCACAGACCATTCAAAATCTTTAAAAAGTGTGGCACGCATAATATGCACTACTTGCAATATAACTTGCAGACATAAAAAAAAATGCTTTTAAGAATCTCATTTCCATCAGAAAGAAGCTTAAACTTTTAATTAATATTTGCATTTCTTACAATAGTCATCCAAAAAATAACCAAATCCACCTTCAGGACAGCCAGGTGACCCTCACTCCTCAAAAACAAAATGTCTATAAAAACACATTCAAACTGTGTTTCTTACAAGTCAAATACAAAGTTTTACAGAATTTATAGATACTATGTCCATTTGGCTGAACTCAGAAGAAAATCCTAGAAGACAGAATTTATATATCATCTTATTCAGCTGTCTCCACAGTATATAAATTAGAAGAAATAACAAATCTTTGTCTGAGTTCACACTTGCTGGGAGGACTAAAAATCACACTGAGACATTATAGATGCTCAATACATTTTAGGGTTTTTAGCTCTGCTCAAAAGATAAACAGAAATTTTTATTATGACTGAATAATCTGAAGAACTGCTATTTTCACTAATCCTCAAATATTTTCATACAGGCCTATTGACTGTGAAATCGTCCTTTTAATTTACCCCTGTTATTTTGAGAGAATGTGAATCAGAAAGGGCAAAATAGTATGTTTACCAAGTTTACAGAGTTAATTAAATATTTTTCAAAGGTTTTGTTGTTTGCTTGTTTTGAAAGTAGTTTTCACTTTTATATACCTCTGTTCTTTTCATAGTTGCACAAAAAAAAAACCCAAACCAAATGACCCACTGTGTACTGAAAATGAAGAGCTAGATCAGGAACATGATATATTCCTATGGCAAAAATTCTACCTTCACTCAGACCATGAAGCATCAATGCATAAGCTATTAGATTGAAAGTTTTACAACGTTGACATGATTATTAAAGGAATTGTACAATATAATGTGCCCTTTGGTCAGCCATCAGTTCCTACTGATACCCAGAATCCCTGTCCAAGGTAATATATCTGAGATGAAAGTTTTGATACGTGGCATTTCTGAGGTTAAAATGACTCTTCAAGGAATAGGAAGTTTCCATGGAGAAAAAAGAGCAACTTATGCTCTTGGATGAAATACCTATTGTAAACAAACAATGGTCTATGTGTGGTTAATGCATCCATGTATCCTTTAATCCACAGCAATGCTCCATGCAAAAGACTAATGACCGAAACTAACATTTAGATACTTTTCTCTGAACAGAAATATGAGGTTTGTGATATCAGAGATATCTGTGGTGCATTGCCTCACCACAGGAAAGATTGAAGCATTGTAGGCTGATTTTCAGCTCTGCAGTTTTTCTTTCATCTCTAAATTACACATCATTGATCCTTGACTGCAATATCCAGTTCTTACTCTGCCATTACTTGCTTCACTCTGTCAACACCTTCCATTAGTCTTCAACCATCCATTTTCTTACCAGCTTCATATTTGAGGTGTCCACAAGACACCTTCAGTCCTACATAAAACATAGAAGTCAATAGAAGACAAACACCCCAGATAATGTATGTGCTCTGCCTTAACTTCACTCTTTTAATTTTGACTCTCTGCTCTGTGAGGACAAAAGGAGTTTTTTTTTTTTTGTTTGTTTGGTTTTTTTTGCTTAGATAAAGCAGGAGACTAAACCAAGAGAAAAAACTATTTTGCTTTAGTTCCTTTACCTGCTCATTGGAAAGAGCTGGGATTGTTGCTAGTGAAAGGACTTCCAATTATGTCCCATTTATTTCTGTCATAGCTATCTTCCCACTCTGTTTTGGCATCTGCAATAGTAATATTACATAGCTAATGTCTCTGGTCTGAGTTGTCTCTCTACAAAGAACCTTTCCCAGATGGCAATTTGGAGCAGAAGCTTAAACAGTCTGAAATTGTTCACCTGAAAAGACCATTACCCTATGCTTACATACAGACCTAGGGAAACTAGCTGGTAAATTTGGGAGGCTACGTTAATACCTAGAGTTGTGTAGTGTCGATTCCCCCAACTACTTTCACCCAGCTCCAACAGTTAGGCAAAATGTCATACGTTGCTCAGACTAGCAAACTAGTACTGTTTTGGGACTGCAGAAATGATCAGGCTTGCCTCCATTCAGGCGTCTGCATCCTGTATGATGGTCTGAGGGAGACAATGGTGAAGAGTAAAATTATTAAGTTGCAGATGAAATATATTCGCAAAAGCATACTTGAGTTGATCCCTACTCACAGGACTTGACTCTGTGGTGGATAGGTAATAGATGACAGCAGGATGGATGCTCTCTAAGGATGATGAAGGTTCCTGGTTATGTAGGGGAATAGTTAGCACCATGTTATTATTTTTTTTCCCTTCTGCATACAGAATTCAAAGGTATGTTGATGATGACATGGTCCCAGAACAGAAAGCACAAAATTCAGTCCACAGATACAAATGTGGGCTCAGACTTTTCCTCTGTGCAATGATAATGCAATTTCTGATCATCAAAAGACTCCTACATCTGCACCCATTCACTTATGTCAGAAAACAACAGAAGTGGTTAGTTTAGAATCTTTTCTCAGTTCAGTGAGTTTAATTTCAGCAAAATATCTGATGAAGAACCTTTGGGCTGTTTAACTTTATTTAACTCCTGCAGCTAACACAAAATATTGAATATACAGTAAATGTAGTCTGTCTTTATAAAATACACAACAGATCTAATATTGCAAATCCAATGCATTGTAGTATAGCTGTTACCGTGTACAGCAGCTAAAACAATCCACTGTATGATTTTATGGCTCGAAGTTTTTCAGGATATAAAGAACTGTCCTCTGATCTCTTGGTTGAAATGGTAAATCAGCTTGAGACTGAAAAGAGGAAGGTGACTTCTTGTGTATATTAAAGATCAATGGGAAGTAGAATGGCAAAATATGTTTAAGCTGCAGAAACTTTCACCCTAGAATTCTTCTGATGACCTCTGAACTATCATGACTTTTAAGGGACATACAGTTTGCTGATAATAAGAATATGAGATTTAAAACCTTATGTGCTGCTGGTTTCCATTACATGAAAGAATTCCATGAAATTGAAACAACTTGGGATGAGAAATCTCATAAAGGTGACTTTCTGACTGTAAATGGAGGAGAAACCATCAGAGAAGAATGAAATTTTGTAAACGTCCCTCTCTAATTATTTTAAAAGTTGACATTACTGAACTGTACTAGTAGCATATTACTCAGCATTCCTCAACACAGGGACATCAGAAATAAAATCTCAGGACTCTGCACCTATGGTACATTTAGTATTGTATTTAGTGCAAATGTTGGATGAGGCGTTTGGGCCAAAACCAGCTTGTCTATATGTATTCACCTAGATATAAACAGAAAATCAGTGTTGTAATTAATACTGCAATATAGTTTATTACTATATTGTTTAGAGGTTTGCTTAGTTTTTTTATTTGTCTAGAGAAAGTATTTGTTTCTTCTCCATAATAATATTTCTTTGCTTGAATGATATGCAGATTAGTGCTTATGAGCAAGAAGTCCATTCTACTTAGAGGACCTCAAAGAAATCATGCAGACATTATGTGGTAATTGAGGTATTTAAAGATATCATACTTTCAGCTACCTGTTTTTATTGCTGGCAGTAATATTTAGAAGGCTTGAAAATACACATTCTAATGTGTAATTACAGTTCTGAATATTAATTTTTTTCAATGTGATTTTTTTTTCTGAAATAGTCTGTTTCTGGAAATATATCGTAATTATTTATTTCTGTTTGTTTGTGATAAAATTTTTGTATTGGATCTGACTGGAATGGAATTAACTTTCCCTGCAACAGCCCATATAGTGCTGTGCTTTGTATTTGTATCTAGAGTGGTGATGATAACACACCGATATTTTGGCTATTGCTGAGTAGTGCTCTCACAGAATAAACGCTGTCTCTCCAATCCCCCACAAACGCCAGTAGGCTGGGGATGAGCAAGAGGTTGGGAAGAGACACATCCAGGACAACTCACCCAAACTGACCAAAGAGATATTCCATACCACATGTCATTCTCATCAATAAAAGCTAAGAGAAAGGGGGAAGAGGAGCATTAAGAAGTTTGCCTTGTGAAGTGATTGCTATGCGTACTGGGCCCCTACTTCACAGGAAGTGTCTGGACATCACCTCCTGATGGAAAGTAGAGAATAAATCTTTTTGCTTTGCTTTACTTCCACGTGTAGCCCTCTTCATTAAACTGTCTTTATCTCAACCCATGCATTTTTCATCTTATTTTCTCCCCATGTCCTGCTGAGAAGAGGGAGTGAAAGAATCACATGGTGGGCATCTCATGGCTAGCCAAGGTCAACACAACACAATTTTCTTTAAGCCTTTTTGAAAATCATTGCGTCAAAAATAGGGAACAAATTGTGATACAAAAACTTTCCATTTGTTTTTGTTAGTAGATTTATAATTTTGAATCCTTGAGGTGCTCAATAAATTATTCAAATCAGAATTTATCTGAAATACCTTCATAAGTTTTTTCAACTGGTGCTTCTATATTTCCAGAACTAACAATTCATTAAATAATTTGATGTGAACTGCAGGGAGTGGTGGTTTGGCTTTTTTTCCTCCTTTTAAAATGAATGTTTTAGTAGAAAAACATACTTGGTTCTCTCACTGTGAGTGAGTTTTGGGACTTTTCATCCCAATTATTTTGAGATGTGGCAGCCAGAGAGATTTTCTATGTCAAGTAGAGATTGGTAGGTTTCAAAAAAGATCTTGAATCAGGATACAGTTGCACTAGACTGTTGAAAAGCTATTAAAAATGAATCACAGCGTAATTCAACAAAAGAAGGAATGCTTTTCCCATTTTTTGCTACCCACTACTCCCATGAATCAAATTTGTAAAATTCTGTTTATCCCCATTTCCTGCCTAGAAGTATTAAAAATAAGATGTGTAGCTTCCCTGCTAAGCTGGTCTTGCATTAAACCCACAGGTTTGCAAGCCCCCTGCAAATAGCACAAAAGACAAAGATATATTCCCACTGGACTTTCCTGATTTTGGTAAAGTGTGAATTTCAAAGTCCAGCAAAAGGAACCTATAGACTTTAGGAAACTTTTATACTTTCTTTGCTTCCCCTCAAAACCGAAATTGCTAAAGCAATCAAAAAATAATCGAACAGCAAGCTATATAGAGAAAACGGCCACATAACTAGTGAACAATGGAATTAATGCGCCCAGTGATTTGGGTTCTAGAGGGCTATTTAGGGTCTCTGATTTCTAACAGAGATTTAGTTTCACAATGAAGGCTTTTCTGCAGAGTGGCACTAATAGGTTCTTCTTCTTCTATCTTGCTATGTTTAACGTCTGACACCTTTTTAGTCTTTATCTCTTTCAAGTTTGCCTGATGTTGCCCTGGGTGTTAAAATAGCAGTAGGGAAGAAAGGTGTGTATACACATACACGTGTACGCAGAGTGCAATCTCATTGCCTGAGTTCTTAAGGCCTAAAAGGGCAAAACCACTCATTTTTTCTATTTTATATTTGTGGTTCTTTAACAAAATATGTTAACAAAATAGCATTAAATAGAATACACTGGGGCAGGAAAGCTAAATGTACATTCCTTCAGGAGCTTCAGGTATAGTCTATCCTAATTATGCTTTTGAAAATCTAGACCAGTCTTGAGCAATGCACAGCCTTCAGCTCACATGATTTTTCATTTATGGAGCACGTTCTTCAATGAAAACTCAGGTAGGTTTGAGCTCATCAGCCAGTCCCTTTCTCTAGCTACTGTACATGTCATATTCTGCAAATGCAGCTACTAAAGTGGCATGTGCAGAAAAAACTGAAGATGGTACTGTAGGAGTTTGTATGGAACGGTGGAAGAGAGAACTACACTTTGGTAGGAGGTGATAGAGGGTGTAAGCACACTTATTTGTAACTCCCTGCTGATAAACTGAAGTGCTTGATAGCGTACCCAGAAATTTGATTGGACACCTGTGATAAAGACTATTTCAATAAGCTCTGTAATTATACACACAGGCACACAGAGACATTCACATATGTGCTCACACACACACACTTGAAATACTATCGAGTAGATGTTAAAACTTTCAGATTTCATTTTCTCATTTCCATCTATGTAGCTACTGCTGGCATAATTTTTCTCTGCTTTTAATATCCTATGCGGATACAAAGGCCAGGTTGACCTCTGTTTTAATTCTATTGAAGTCAGTGGAGTTATAGCAGATAGCAATTTGGTTTATTGATTTTAGCAATTAAATCCAACTACCATGCAAGGAATAATTAGTACAGTACACAGTCAAAATAATTATACATACATGGCTAAATGTTAAAATATTTTTGTTTTTCTCTTACGTATGATGAAATTCACGAGAATATCTAACTATGTTTTTACTTATTTTTATTCAGCAAAGAATTTAGGCTATTTCTTAAAGTTGAAGTCCATGCAAACTGTGTTTTTAGATATATACATAGCATTAACTATGTGCTTATCTGTTTTATTGAACAGGTGAAAATTTCTGAACCTAGGACATGAGGAAAAAGTGCTTTAGTAAGCAACTAAACACTCTGAAAAGGAGATGCATTCAGCAGAGATTATGGTAGCAGAATTTGACCTTTGTAAATCAGATCAGTGTAAATCCAGCTTTTAAAAAAAATATTTGTCCTCCACCTCCTCTTCATATTGGAAGCGTGAAGGAGTTACGCCAAAACAAGCTAGTTTTTAGTACAAATAAAAGCTCTTATAAGCAATGAAAAACTTCACAGTGATCACTTAATAGGCTGGAAGTAAATCACGTATAGAGTTATATTTTATTTACTAGCATGCATAATGAGAGTAGGCAAAAAAACTGGAAATGAATGCATCTATATCTGCGTTGTGTGACTGATTTGCATAGGAGTTGATTTTATCACCTGCTTAGTATATCTAATAATACAGTACAAGTTTATAGTGTCTTAATTGGTTTAGGTTACTGGTTCTTAAGTATACAGTGTGTAATTGCTCCTTGATATCAAAAACCATGGTTGACTGGAGCATAATTTGCATTTCATCTTCCATTTTGGCGGCTCTGTTAATTCCACTCTATCATTCCTATCAATAAATAACTGAATGACACTAAATGAGCATCAAAGTAATTTGCCTTGAATTCTCTTCTTTGTGACTTGTATCCCATTTTTGCATTGATTGTCAGCATGAGAGAAACAACTGTTGTTGGAAACCGTCCCCTTCACTTTCTGAGTTGCCTCACTAAAGAACAGATATGTTAATTCATTTTCTACTTGTTTCCATCTCTCTTGTCTTATTTCTAGCCTGTTCTGTTTTTACCACTTCAAATTTCTGACTTCCTCAGGTTTCCAGAACAGCTGCAGTTTTTGAGGAAGGGAAGATGCAAAATTCATTACTGTCATATCAGACAATGGACTGCCACCGACCAACATTACGCAACTTCCCTCAGTGGTTTGAACCAACTTACTTCCTCAAAAAGTGTGTTTAGTCTTTAATGGAAATGTTGTTTCAGGAAATCCTGTAAATGAATGCAAGAAAGTATCTGAGACTCAGAGGGTTTCTTATATGAAGACGTTCAGCCCACAACTAGCTCACTGAGTGGTCCAGATCTACATATTAAGACAAAAGAGTGAGACTCAAGGAAAAGTTACTGGATACATTCGTAGCAGGAATCTAATAAATAAGAACTCACTCATATCTCATGGGATCAGACTTTGGAATAAAGACGAAGACACTCTGTTTTCCTAATTAAAAAAAAAAAAGAAAAAAGAGAAAGAGAAAAGATTTGCAGGCAGAATCAGTGTGAAGACTTGATGATAATACAAGGTAATTTAAATGTGAAAACCAAACAAAACACTACAAGATACACCTATCATTTGTATTTAACCTGTTCCGGATTTGGAGACTCATCTAGTTTGTTTAAAGTCAATGCAAATTTTTCCATCTGATTACAATCAGTGCTTGAAATGACAGCTGATAGATCTGTTTCTGTGAACCTAAATTCATAGGTTCCTGAATTCTCATATATGAGAAAGGGGAAGATCAGAATTATTGTATGTGAAAGGGTGTTCAATGATAACGTATACCGATACAAATGCTTGAGATCAGATCAGATATTTGGAAAAGACATCCTTTCAGCTTAACTACACTATACAGTGATAAGTCACAAAAGCATGAACAATGGTGGTTTGGTCCTAAAAGTTGTGAAAAGGGTTGGTCTCAACTGAGTTTGTTAAAATAATCTCAGGTAACTTCAAATTAGTAGGTTGACCTGAAAGCTGCAGAAGCATGAACAAATGACTGACATTTTACGGAGCTCATTAAAATTAGTTTAGACTCATGCATGGCAATGCTAATAAAGTAATGGAGGTGCTACAGTGGGGATGTTTATTCTGATCTTAACTGATCAGGGGCAGAATTCACATGTAGGTCTTCCCATCAATTAGGCAACTACTGTGAGAATAAATGAAAGACTAGACTTTCAACACACTGCAGTCTTGTAATATAATCAAATAGTGTTGATATATCATAACACACTCCCTTAACAACAGGCAGAAATCCCTGGAATTGCTTCAGTGTAATAGCATGCTATAAGATGTACAGCTAATGAGAGATGGAAATGGAGAATAATTTAAGATGAAAGTTCTGCCCCTGTAGCTGAGGCATGTCAGATCTTTTTTCTGCTCACAGATTGTGTACTTGTAAGGTATTGCCTTTGTTAATGTTGGTTTTGCAGCTTCTGTACCTATGGAAAACATATGTTGGTGGGTTTCACACTATGCAAGCCAGGTATAGCTTTAAAAAATAGGTCTGTGCTAGCACATGAAGGGAGAGTAGGGCAAGTACAATCTTGAGGGATTTTAATAAAATTTAATGGGAATTGAAAGTCCTCCATATTACTTATGACTTTAATGAAATCAGTTTTGCAGCAAATTGATTACTGGATTAAACGAATTCTTTTACTCCCAGCATACTAAAAACCTTTATGAGTTTTGCAGAAATACAAACAAGACAAATACTAAAAACCTTTATGAGTTTTGCAGAAATACAAACAAGACAAATAGAGCACCTGATGAAGAACTTTCCTGTTTGATATAAGTAGACAAATTATGATACAGCTTTCTTTTATTCAAGGAGCTGACACTCTTTAATGGTGAATGGATCATAAAGATACCTGTTAAATGTGAATGTGCAAAGGAGATACGTAGTGATTATTTTGTACATTTGATGTAAATGTGAGTGATTTGTGCAGTCATTAAGAATTAGATACCTGACTCTATTATTGAATAGTTTTTAGGAAATGCTTGGAAATAAAAAAGTAAGATATATATGTTTAAAGGTGTTTCCATGGAATAATATTTA
Organism: Limosa lapponica baueri; assembly: GCA_002844005.1. Taxonomy (NCBI): domain Eukaryota; kingdom Metazoa; phylum Chordata; class Aves; order Charadriiformes; family Scolopacidae; genus Limosa; species Limosa lapponica. The sequence goes on from KZ506194.1 coordinate 57,007, forward strand.
CTGTTTATCACAATTTTTAGTTTATTACTTGGTACAAATATAAGTATAAATTAATATTTATTGTTCTGTTTTTGTGTGTGGATGGGAGACAGTTTAATTTCAATGTCAATATTTCACTAACTTATGTTTTATACTTTGTCTCATGAGTGTGTGACTCTTAATACTTCCGGTATGACTGAGAAGAAATTAACCCTGCAGATTAATAAAGGATTATTTAGCCCATGTAGTCTGATAATGATTAAGAATAAAAGTTTGACTTGAAAAATTTGATTGCAGAATACAGAAAGCTTGTTTCAGATATGAGCACTCCTAAATCCCCTTGCTGATCATCTTATAAATTGCATGTAGTTTTCAATAATTGCTGTTCTCTGTGTTATTTGACTAGAACTTATGTTAAAAAGAAAGTAATCTGTTTAATTAAGTACCACAGCTTTAAGTGTTACAAGACAGTAAGTTTATCTATTGCTCCAATTACTTGTTAACAGTGGTGAGTGGAAAAGGTATTTGCATTTAAAGATATAAAATTTACAAATAAATTTTAGCATGGTAGGCACTGCTCTATTAACCTTTTCTCTTACAGGGGTGGAAGGTAAGCCATGATCCACTATCCATAGGTCCTTCCCTGTTCTCTGGATGTCAGAAGTGTTTCTCAATGCAGAAACAGGTCAATATAGCATATGCTACCTAAGACCAAGCATCCTTAATTTTTCACTCAATGATAGGTAGTGGCATAATATTAAATGCAAATATTAAATGCTTTGATGAATGTAGGAGAAAAAGTATGAAATTTTATTTTTAAAAAATAACTACACTGTCACAGAAAGTACACAGACATTGAATCTGTATGGACTATTAAGTGCATCAGTTAGCTGGCATCCTTTCCATTTTTGAGCTCAGTGGAGACCTGCGGTCCACACACATGAAGGGTGATGACAGCCTTTGTCAGAGTGGGAGCAACACAGAAATATGCAGTATTTTCTCTCCTGTTGCAGAACCCAGGCAGTTGAAAACACTCAGACAATCACAAGACTTGCAGTCACTCCCAATAAAAATCGACTAAGCTTGACCTGTGGGTGGAGAAGAAGATCAAAAGCACAGTGCTAATAAATATGTCAGAAGATATGCGCTGGTGATGTTGAAGTTTGCTCTTTACTACAAAGCTAAGTAGCTCTTCTCAGAGGCTTTTAAAAAATATGACAACATCTGGGACAAACTGAAGGAGACTAATAGTTTGTCAATACGATTACAGACCTAGTTTCTCATATCTCTCCAGCTCTTTCCTCTGTGGTTCATTAGTTCACTTGTAACTATATTACAAGCCGAATGTTAGCTCCTGGCTTGCAGTTCTAATTTGCTATGCTTAGACTAGGAAATGTGGCATGAACAAAACAGAAGTCTCCTGTCATGAAAGAGCACATATCCATAATCTGTTAACCTCCCATTACTGTGTATTGGGAATGCCCCTGACACAATTCCCAAAATATGGCGAAGAGTTTTTGGGAGAGACAAAAGAAGGGCAGGGAGTATTCTCTCAGTTTCACAGCAGATATACTTGAAGTTCCAGTGCCCAGGAACGTTTGCGTCCTAGAAGGAAGAGTGGTCAAGAAAACTAGTTGATAGTCAAGGATCATTTACTCCAATCTCAAGAACAGTCCATCTCAACAAGCAGAAAGTCAGGCAAAAGTGCCAGGAGGCCTGCATGGATGAACAAGGAGCTCCTGGCAAAATTGAAACATAAAAAGGACATATACAGAAGGTGGAAGCAGAGATAGATAGTCTGGCAAGACTAGAGAGACACTGCCTGAGCATGCAAAGGTACGATTAGGAAAGCCAAAGCCCACCTGGAGTGGAATCTGGTGAGGCATGCCAAGGGCAACAGGAAGGGCTTCTAGAAGTCCATAAGCACAAAAATGAAGACTAAGGAAGGAGACTCAGGAAACAAAGACTGCTTTTATGAGGCAGGGGCCCAGTGGCAAAGGCCATGAAAAAGGATGATGTACTAAATGCTTTCTTCACTGCAGTCTTTACTAGTAGGAGGGGCCGGGAGACACTAGGGGGAAAACTCTGGAGATAAGATTCCTTGGTGGAACAGGATCAGATCAGGGAATACTTCAGGTAACTGGACATACATAAGTCCATGGACCCTAATGTGATGCACCTATTGAGTGCTGGGCAAGCTTGCAGATGTCATTGCACTCTCAATTACTTTTGAATGATCTGGCTGGTGGGAGAGAAATCTGAGAACTGGAGGAAAAAGAAAGTTACTTCAAGAAGGGCAACAAGGAGGACCCAAGAAAGTATAGGCTGATCAGCCCCACCTTGATCCCAGGCGCCCTCGATAGCAAAAGCCCCAGCACAGTCGCACCTATGCGGCACCAAAACCTGACCCTCCACTCCACACATTTCTGGCAGGCAGTTCCCTGTGCAAACAGCACACAAGCAGGGTTTGAGGCAAAGGTCCAATTTTAGAGTCCCACAAGTACAATAATCCAAAAGTTTCTACCCTGTTATGTTCAATGCTTGAACAAACTGAGATGAAGGAGTAGAAGGACTACAGCCAGTTGGCCTCACCTGATTCCCTGGAAAGATGATGGAAAAGCTTGTTCTGGGCATCATTTCAAAGCATGTGGAGGAAAAGAAAGCTATCAGAAGTAGTCAACATGGTTAACAGCACAGGGCTTAAGTTTTAATGCTACAACTGAACCCTTCCTGTGCTTTAGGACCCTCAGGAGCTGATAATCTTTCCCACTGATAGTGAAGAAGGAAGCAGAAGCAGTACCGTCACCACCTGGATGCTTTCTTTGCTTGTCTTGTAGGGTGAACGGGATTTAGTACAGATTTTTTCATGTAAAGTAGACTTTGGAATACATTGCCCAATTACAAACTGGACAGAAAATAGTTCCCTTTATGAGGACATAAAAATATAAGAAAGGAGCTTGGTGTTAACACACACTAAAAATACATCTGCATTCTTATTTCATGTAAGAAATAAAAGCTGTTAACATGTGTTCCCATTTTGCAGCTCTAACACTGAAATATGAAAAGATGTTTTCCAAAATCCTGAATTTCAAATGGAAATCAAGACATTTTCTGTCCTGTTTCAAGGTCACATATTTTCCCTTTATTTCAGTTAGTTGCCAAGCTGTTTCTATTTTCATCTCTTTAGTTTTCTTATAAATGTGGTATATCAGCTACTTTATACTCTCAATAAAGTATCTTCAGCATCTGAATGTTATTAATATTCACAATACCTATTAATCTTAGAGCCATTTCATAAAAATCATTACAGATCTTGATTTCTATGGCTTTTTCACTTTTTAGATATATAAAGATGAACCATCTAAAATAGTCCTCATGACTCTCAATAGTTTTCAGTCATATAACTAAAGCTCCAAGATCTACCATGATAAATTAGTGAGCTATGGGTCATTAGCAAAATGTGAATTAATATAAAATGCACAATAGGCTGCACATTTTATCCTTTCTCCAGATGGTTAATTAAATATTTGAAAGCACAATATGACAAAAGTATGACAATATTACGTACTTAATGGCACTGATTATGGGAGGGGTTTAATTGTTCTATTTCTCTTTTTCATCATTGATTAAAATAATGTATTTCAATAAAATTTGGCATTAATCAGCATCTCAGTATTTGCTTTTAGTTGATAATTAGGGCATCTTTCCTTAAAAGGACTGAAAAGTATAATTTGCTAAACAAATTGAAATGTCACATTAGAAATACAACCTTATAGTTTGTCCCCCCATTTATTTATGTGACACTTTGAATTCTAAAGTAAGCTGTTCTAAAAATCCACATTACAGTTTCCCCACTATTTATTAATAAAAAAAACTTTGCCAATGAACAATATTATTTTACAGTCTTCTCAATAAAACTTCACAAATTTATATATTATATAAAATATATAATATATAATGATATTATAGCTAAGATGTTCATTTCTTGTGAGGTACAAAGAAGTAAATGCTATTTTAAGAGTTCATTAAATCACTACAAGTGTGGAGTATTTATTTATACTTAATTTATAATAGTCTTAAAGTTGCTAAAACTATTTAAAGATAAATATATTAAAAGTATTGAAATCTGTTGATTTGAATAGAGTAAGAACCAGCAGACCCTGGTGACCTGTTTCCCCAAACACATCAGTCTCTGAGATGCAGATTGTCTCTGTGGCATTGTAGCAAGGCTCCTTGCAGGCTCTTCCCACATGTGATAGAACACATTGTAGAATTATATTTTTAGACTGTAGCACTGCCTTATAAATGAGATGAGTTTTAGGACTGCAGAATTACTTCAAATACAAGGCAAAAAAATCCCTTGTAAATTGTCGTGAATGACATCATTAATTATGTATGCTCACTAAACTGACAGGATCAGGAAGACTCAAAGGGATCATGCAGTCTATGTGAAGTCTTGATGGGAGTCCAGAAAAAAAAAATAAAGAAGTGACCAAGTCGGGGGAAGAGAGATAAAATTTATAAATTAGAGTGGTAATCTCTGTTTGTTCAATCCTTCAGAAGTATTTCATTTGGGAGCTCAGAAACTGCTTTGGTGATTAACACCTTGCGTATTTGTACTGCAGAACCATGGCGATATTCTGAAGACTTGTCATATAACTTACTGGCACTATACATTCAGAAGCCATCTGAAGCTTAAAAAGGTTTTTAACAGATTGGTTGAAAGAGCCATCCAGAACCAATTACCTCACTTAAATCTTGACATTCATTAGAGAAAGCATGCTTTACTACTGAAAACTTTTGAGTTGTGCAATTTTGCAAATCTCCCACAGTGTGTTTCTGACTCATTTATTGTTAAAACAGAATATAAGAGTTTATAAGAGGTGAGTTTAAGAGAGAATGGATTGTAAAGATGAAGAAAATAAAGGTTTTGAGAAAATAAAATACAAATAAAACCTATCTAAAAGTGATATAGATTCTTATATGTCTATTAATTACAGTCCACGTTTCCCTTCACCAATATACCTAAATAAGGGGAAAACAGCGGGGAAAGGATACAGAAGACCAGTAGCTCCAACATATTAAGTACAGAAACAATGGTCAAAGATTTAATTTGTGAAGAAATGATCACAGCCTTATAGAGATATTACTGATCTTAAGTCAGAGAAGTGAGGATATTACTGACTACAGTGACAGACCCTAAGAAGCTGTTTTTAAAATGTACGTATTCTTTAACTCTTAATGAAGTAGCTGAGCTCTGTTTCTACAAAACCCACATAGCCCTTTCAGGAGTTCAGGACAGGGCAAACCTTTCCTTCTCTGTAGGATTTGTTTCTCTCTAGTTTCCCCAAAGAGCAAGAGCATTATTCAAAGCTCATCCAGGTTCTGACCAAATGCAGCTGAGATAGGAAACTCAGGGGCTGGTTTATGCTTCTAAAACTTAGGGCACTAAACTGTATTGGAAAAACATTATTCACCCTTCTGTCTCCTCAGCCCTATCCCATCATGGGGAAAAAACCTCCCCGCCTTGCTGGGAGGACTTGAGCCACTTGCAGCGTACAGTGTGCAACCTCTACCAGTGATTTCCTTAAAAAAACCCTGTCCACTTGTAACACTAGAGCAGCACTGAGAATTTAGGGTAAAATCTCAAGTATGAAGATACAGATGTCTAGCTGTGCAGAGCAGGATCTGTTCCAAGAGTGGGGAGAATGACCATGATCTGCCTGTGGTCAACTCTGGAAGAAATTTGACACTCTCTGTCCCTATTCTGAAATGTGCATAACTGCTGGAAGGAGCTGCAGTGTAAGCTAACAGGAGTCTTAGAAGAAAAAATAATTCCAAGGTTGGCAAATCGTTAATTTGAAAGGGTATTTTGACTGTGCTAAATTTTATTCTGTTCTTTATATTCCATGTGGTATGGTGGGTCACTTATATTTACTACAGCTGAATTAAAAGATTTGAGTAACAAAATCTGTTTAAAAAAAAGTCTACCTTATTTTCCTTTTCTAGTTCCAAATTTTTTTTTAACAGAAATAAATGTCAATACTGTAATTTATAATAATCCACTGAATGGGGTTCAGCTTTACAGCTGAATCCTAGGTATTTCTAGAATTCTCTTCTTCAGTAGCTGGAAGTTAATGCATATAAATGTACACACACACAGACACAGATACATATATATATGTATATACACACACTCACATTGTATCTATGCAAGCCCATCTTAGCAATTCGGTAGCTTTTTAGAGTTTAACAGGCTCACAGAATGGTTGAGATGGGAAGGCATCTCTGAAGATTATCCAGTCCAACCCCCTGCTTAGAGCAAGATCAGCAAGAGCAAGATTTGAATATGCCCAAAGTTGGAGATTCTAAATGTTTCACTTCCTTTTTTTTTCCCAAATACTTCTGAGAATGAGCAGTACCTGATTTCTGAGAATGACACGGCAGGTCTGAGACAAAGTTTACCTGCTCACTCAATTGGGAAAAAGAACTGAAAGAAAGATATACACACTATGAATGAAGAGCACTGTAAAGGCTCAAGATTCTCTTCTGTTAAGACAGCATAATCATAACTTGTTGGCATTAAAATTTAATTTTTGCTGAACTAACTTGATTAAAGAATGTTATTCTCATATTAAAAATCAGGAGGAGTATGTATCCTATTTTCCAGCCTGGATGTATTAGGAACTTAGCTGTCAAATGACTTGACAGAGAGCCAAGAACTTGCAGGGATACTTATTGCCTGAGATCACATCTGAAAGGGGAAAAATGCTGTAATTAGAGCAAAACTTCAAATAAGTATTACATATGAAAAAAAAAGGTCAAACTAAGGTGTTCCCTCACTGAAGGAACTCTTGGTACTACAAGAAAAAAAAATCACTTTTGGTGAACCTTCCTGACTACTGATTGTAAAAGCTAAAACCCATCAGAGACAAATTGCCCTAGTTTGAAAGAAAATATATAGTGAGGTACATTTAGATACTTCTTTAAAGCCACTTTCTTCTCTCATTTCTTCTTTTGTACTTCCTCAGCACAAATGAAGTACTAGCAGAAGCTGAAGAGAGGGATATAACTAGCAATGATGGACTAAAAGTGATCAGCTGCTTAGGAGATTCAAAGTCTATGCGGAATCATTGTTTTCTGGGCCAGCTACAATGGACTACATAAAACCTGAAATCCTCATGTACATCAGAGGAAAGAAACTGCTCCCTACATCCTAAAGATATGTCTAAATGATTGTGGCATGTGTTTTATATCCCCTAAGTCTATGGCCAAAATGAGAGTGTTGATAAGAACACACGGTGCCCCAGGAAGACCAAGAGTAAATCGCTCCAGAAACTAATTCTGACTGACAGTGAGTACTACAGCAAAGAGCTTTTATAGTCATAAAGGATTTTCTTCATAATTCAAAATATTCTGACATTTATTATTATTTCTGTTTGATATTTTTCATTGACTAACACTTCATTATGTGAACAAGAAGAATCTATATGAAGAAATCACGGTTGATAGAATAATTATTACATTTGAGTTACATGTTAAAAAATATCAAAGCATGCCTTAGTTTTTTCCAGTCAATACTAGAAGAAAAGAAATACTGAATAGAGAAGGAATACAACAGAAGACACTGGTGGTGCTGAAGACAGAAAAAATTCTAATAAAACTTCAAAGGACTGTGTAATTGCATATTTTAATTCTATAGCAACATGCTATTGTGGAATGATGAAAAGACTGAGTTAACTGTCAGATTTCTTAGACATTGCTCTCCTGTTGACTGTATTTGCTATTGGTCATCACTACAGACAAGATGCCAAGGTAGGTTTCATCTCAAAATGATGTTTTCAGGCTTCTACATTGGGATTTTACAGAACTTTTTGGAAGAATTGAGCCTATTCATATGCAAAATTAAGAATTGTGGTTTTTTTCACCTGGTGTTATAGTATATTTCCCAGGTTTGTTTAGAACTAGTCATCTTCCACACATCATAATGTGCAAAAATATATTCAGCTATGACAAAACTGCATGAAAAATACTACTGGAAAAGTCTGTTTATAGTAAAGCCATAGACTCCTTTTTTAAAGAAGATGGTGGTGTGACATTTCATAGCTTTTGTTAATTTGTTTACTTTGCTCTGATATGTTTTGAAGAACAATTATATTAATATTTGATTGATGAACTCATTGAAAAGTATTAATCTCCGGTACCTTTAAGCTAAATGTAAAAAACTTTGGTTTAAATTGTTGAAATAAATGTATATCTTTATAAAAGTAGCAGTCACATTAGTGATTCAATAGTAATATATAGCTACTCAATGTTGGTAAAAACATTTGATAGAATTGACTCAGTTTTCATGAGTACTGTCTACTCCATTACCTGTTTAGAAGACTTCCAAAAGTAAATTTTAGATTTTAACCCTTCTTCCATTTAAAACCTAGGGTACCAGTAACAACTAAGGACACAGTTTGAGTATGTATACTCTTAGACAAAGCTACTCAGAGTCAAGTAGAAGAAGCTTTGACTCTAACAGGAGCAGCTGGACACTAATGACACAGGCAAATAAGCTCTTCCTATCCTGCTTTTTGTTCTCTGTGTCTGTAATAAGAACATTGTGAAAATAAAGTATTTGTCTCTTCCCATGAGTTAGATTTTGTAGCACTTCCCTTAGCCTAAATAAGAAATTCATTCAAGCCAGACATTTCACTACACAGAAGAGACAAATGCTATTTTAACAGTCCAAGAAATAAATTCATTAAAGCCGGCACAGAAGTTTTTGATTCTTATATATATATATACACACATGTATCTATATGCACCCATGACACGCACAGAAAATGGAAATCAGTAATCTATTCTGTTCTTCTTGGAAAAGGAATTTTCACAACCTTAAGAGAAAATACCTCACAGTAGCTTGTTGTGAATACAAGAGTACATGCAAATTACTGCAGAAAGCAATCTTAAATGCCTTTGCTACCTCAAAACAGATTTTCCAAAATGAACAGGCAAGGATATCACATCTACCATAGAACCTGATAGTTGGAGAGCAGAAATAATAGACATTTATGTGAAACTGCCCAGAATAGAAAAACAAAGATGAAACAGGGAGTAATCAAAATGTTTATTGTATTGGTACTGTTTAACACTTCAAGTGACCAAACCTACACTGTATACCTTTTAAACAGGAATTGCTCAGGCTGTTTCCCAGACCTGAATTTTACAGGTCAGACAATGTAGTCAGACATTTCCAATTATTCAGAACTTTGATAAACATCTTTTAAGACAGAAGGTGTGGAAGCAGAGCCTTTGGACTGATAAGCGAGCAACCCCATTATCAGAAAGAAGGTTTGTGGATATTTAATCTGTGCAATGACAATTTTACTGTAATCTATGATGAAAATTTGTTATCTCAAAAAATGTTTATAAACCTAGTTTAGGTAACCTAATGATATATTTATGCCCAAATTGACTTAGCCAGCTAGGCTGATAGAAATATTTATTGACAAACAGGACAAAAGAACTCCTTGAGAGTCTGAAAAGACTCCAAAATAAAAAAAAATAGCCCATTTCTAAATTCAGAAACAACAATAATTTTAAAAGACCATGTCACTGATCAGTTTTCAAAATCTATTCAAGTTCTACCTGTACAAATTTTAATGAAATTGAACTTTTTTTTCCCAAGCAGTTATTTTCATTTTTTTTTTATCTTGTACCCATTTATAAAGACTTGTTTGAAGATGACACCAAGACTGAATCAGTCAAAAAAGAGCACTGGGCGATTTCTACATGTTGCTTTGAAAGTCGTGGTTTACTAAAAAAGAGGCTGTGATGCACTAAGACATGAATCTACATCTGATTGTTGACAACAGCAGTTCCCATAAATTTGCTTTATTATTATAGTTAGTAAATAGTAATGCAAAGTTTTCTTTAACCTGAATTCATTTGTAGCTGCATATCGTAGCAGTGAGAAAATTTGGCATATCATTCCGGGAACGCAGCCAATCTAATGTGTAAAATTTCACTTACATCTGTACGAGCCTGTAAATCTCCATAGTGTTAGGAGACTAGAAAAAGAGTTCTTAGAAAAGTGTTGTAGGGGTTACATATAGTTCTGGGTATATTTCCACCTCATTCTACTATCCGTTATGCAGGAGAGCAAGAGAAGGCATGCACCTATTTCTTTATGATAATTATGCAACAGAAACTGAAAAAGCTTTCCTAAGAATGACCTGTGAATAATTTACTGGATTTTCCGTGCTTCAGGATATCTGTTGTTTAACGCTTTAACCACAGTAACTGATATTCCTCTATGATCAGAGAATGAGAAGCCAGGCACATAGTCTCAGTCTCTTTTTCATTCCATTTAAAGTAATGTTTTGTGTAAATTTTCATTGTTCATTTAATATTATTGCATGTAAAATTGCAAAGTCAATTCTAGAAGTATTTCTACGCTTTTCCATTACAGAAAACCTCCACAAAAACAGCTGTCAAGCAGAAGCTAACTTTCACGTGAAACAAGTTTTGGTAGCTTTTTTATTAAATAAGAAAGCTTATGAAGTTCAACTTTCTTTGAACTTCATAATATCATAGATCTAATGTAAGGAACAAACATTTATTTTGGAGCAAATATTTCTAAAATTAACCAGCAAAAAACATATAGAGGTTACAATAATGACATCCTTTTTACTATACTATGAAAAACAACCCAAAAAATCTTACTACTCCATGTTGCAGTTCAAAAATACTACTTAAGTGTGAGCATAACCTAAACATAAGTACTTTTAATGAAGTAAGTGGAACCACTCATGTGTTCAAACTTGTGTACCGGTATTACTGAATAAAAGTCTATTAAAGTGCCCTGAGGAATATTCATTATTTAAATATCAGCTATAAGTAATACTGCTCTCTCGGCACACCCCCTACTAAAAAGGCTACAGAAGAGATGAAATGCAGCCAGCACAACTAAACAGTAAGTGTGAGGATGTTATTAGAAGCAAGAAGAGGTTCTTTAAAAAAAATAATTCTGTGTCTGAATGCAGGCAAGAGAGACAATTGTAAATTCTTGAATAAGGAAAGAAAAAGCAATACGGCAGGCCAAAGGACAGTCTGAGAATAGCAAAATGAGTCAAAACCAATAATTAATCAGTTTTCAAACATACCCAGAGCAGAAAACCTGCCAGGGAATTTTTTTTCAGTCCAAAAAAACAGCATTAATATAAACTAAATTAATTCTTTGCATCACTGTTCACTTCAGGCGCTTCCCATGCCAGCCTCCTCTGTGGAGGAAGCAGAGGATTTATATGAAACTGTAACATCTGTAGAAGATGTGACAAAAAACTGACAGTAAAAAATTGCTCAGGCCAAATAGTATTAATCCAAGAGGTCTGCAAGATCTGAGAGGTGGATAGCTGAAGCAAAAATGGTGTACACAACCTCTCTTTTAATCTGTCTCGGTAGTTGTGATTGAATGCTGGAAATATGACCCACTTATTTAAAGAATTGTTCCTGGATTTCTCCTGGAACTGCAGCCCTGTAATCCTGTTGTTCAGTGTAAATTAGTGAAACTCTAAGGATAGGAAAGAATTAGTAGATACTGGCTGAAATATAATATGTATGAAAGGTTCAATGTGACTTTTACAAAAGTAAGTCCTGTTTTATGAGCCTAGTGAAATGTATAGGACTTGAGCAGGAGAACAGGGGTGATTTAGTTTCTGCAGTCCTCTTGAATTCCTGAAAAGCTTTTGACATAGCAACACCAAGGTCAAGGCTTTTAAGGAAATCAAGCATTCATGGTTAAGATAGTAAAAAATGAGTTTTCACAAAGTAGGGAAAACCGGAAATTTACAGGCATCTTGTGCTGGGACTTATGCTGTATTCATACACTACCTTAGAAAAGAATATATAACTGGGTGAAAGCATTTTACTGATGATATTAATCTCTTGTTTTAAGGACACGAACAATTCTAAAGAGCAGGAGAAGGATCTCACGGTACTCTGTGACTAATTAAAATGGCAGAAGAAATTCAGCATAGAGCAATGCATATGCAGGTGGTTGGATGAGAAATAAAACTTCTTTCACACATAAATAATGTGCTCATGGAATACCTCAACTGATACTATCACTCAGTTGATATTATCACACAGGCATAACTTCTTGGGTTTTATGATGGATGATTCCTAAGACATGTTTTCTTTTACTAACTGCTGCTCAGAATTAAGTGAATGTTTTCATGACACTGATAGGTAAGGAACAGAGAAACAAATGTGGAACTTTATTATCATGACACTGCACAATGCCATGGTTAATTTGCATTTTGAGCATGAAATGGTGTTCTGGTACCTTTGTCTCAAGAAATGTATGTTTGATCTCAAAAAGATTCAAAGGCAAAGTTGATTAAATACATGAAACAGCCTATGTATGGGGAATAAGCAGTTAAACTAGGAATTGTCAACATGGGAAAGATATACTTTAAATGAGGTGGCATGGTGAACCATAAGTGGCATGGTGAACAAACTTCTGTTCACTTTCTCTTCCAGCACAAGAATTAATAGCGAGACAGAAGATGCCAGTAGGAGCCAGTTTCAAAGCCCAAGGATCTGGCTTTGCTGACAGCAGACCTCTGGCTCTTCTTGTCTCAGGGTTTTGTGACTGCTAAATTTGGGGCTTGAAGGAAAACTGGGCAAATGCTTCGAAATGATTTAGTGATGGTTACCTAATATACAAACTTACACTCAGAATGTTGCTATGGTAGAAGTCAATACACCATATATGTGAAGCCAAGAATTCACTGATAGCCTAATTAAAGCTTAACAATATCATCAAAATACAACAAAAAGTTGTTATTAGTTCTCTTAGAATAATACTAACACTGATAGATCAAATTAATACAGAAAAGCTGCATTACTAATAATATTGCTAAAGCTGTTATATAAGAAAAATTACTGATATTTACCTATTGTCTTTTGCATTTTGATCGTCCTTCCAGTGTCCCTGTGGATCTTCAGGCTGACAGCAACAGGCTTCCTGAGGCAGAGCAACAGTGAGGAGGGTATCAATGACATTCCCAGTTCTTTGCTGCTATGAGCAATATGCTCGTGGCAAGAGTCACTTTCTCTTCAGCCTGCAGCCTGTTTTTATGTTTAGCACAGTTTGCTTCCCTTTCACTGGTTCCCAGGTAAAGTTCAAAAGTTGTGCAGTAGCATTCTACAATCTTTATTAGTAAAAAGTGCTACTGTTTGGTGTGCAGTGACTAGCCAGGGAATTCAGCCCTCATACCACATGTGGTATTTGTAGAGCTTAGGCTAACACACTGTTGAAACAAATTAAAATTAGCTCATCTGTAGGTAAGCTCAGACCAGTGCTGAGACCCTGCATTATCAGGTCAGTACAATGCTTATGGCCTTCTTCTAGTAACAGTAAAAGTCGTATTTGCTGGGTTGCAAGAGAAAACATATCCATTTCAGTTCCCAAAATGAAAATACCTGGAAACTGGGAAGATATAGGGAAAATATGTATACATATCCTGTTCTTCTTCTTCCTCAGTGCATGCTTATGGGTTCTTTTAGAGACCACATCTGGGGCTAGCTGGAGCTTTGTTCTGACCCAGCCTGGCTAGTTTTATCTCTAAACAAATTAATGCATTGCTTCTTAACTGGAGCAAATCCACAGTTTTCCTGTGACATAACCCAGAAGGTAAAATTGAGGGCTTCAATTCTAGCTGAAAACATGGAATATTTGCATCGGGTTTTCCCTCATTATTTCTCCATCTTGCACTTTATTTTTAGGTTAAAAGCTGTCAAGTCTCCTCTGAGGAAAGACTGGACACAGTTCTGAGCATGATTCTGGGGGAGTTAGGATTTGCCACTTGAACACAACGAAAATGCTTTATGAAGACAAGTTAATTTTGGTAATTACCTTAAAGAGCCTTTCCTGGTTTTCTGCCAGGTCAAAGAGCTTTAATTCTTGGGAGAAACATTTTAGGTTTGCTTTTCCCTTTCCCATCTTCCTACAGAACATGGCAGTTATAGAACAAAGGCTTCAATGATCCTGAGTGTCTTACCATACTGTCAGGTCCTGCCGTACTATCAGGACCTATCAGGACCATGGGCAAACACTGACAATAGATGTGTTTATCAGTTTTCATCATGCCCTCCAAAAAGGTAACATCAAGGTCCTTGTCATCTTACTACTAACTCTCATCAGACCCTTGTTACTAATTGAAGAGTAGCATCCAGCAGAAGTAGGAGTTATGTTATCTCAGTCAGCAGTGGAGGGATTTTTCAGACTTTATAGAAATCTGTGGCAGTGTGAACTGGAGTTCCTAGGAACAGACTTTTAATTGTGGAAGCCAAAAATAATATGGTGTATTTTCAACAAACCGTACAGAATAATTAAACTCTGTAGGACAAAATAAAATGAAAAACAGACAACCGAAAAGAACCGACCCTCATGCTAAGTTTAGTTTCCTTTTATAATGGGAAAAAACCACACTGAATCCATTCAGAAAACTATGATTTACTTTCCAATAAGAATGGAAACACATGGGTAGTTGCAGTAATTGCCATGTTGTCTAAGCTGTTCAACCTGCTAGTAGATGCTACAAAAAACCACCAAAACTTCTTTAACCATTCTTCGAGCCTGGAAGAGTTCTGGCAGTTTCCAATCTCTGTGCAAGCTGTAAATGACAAATTATACTGTAGACATTTGGAGGTCTATTCAGGTTCTTCTTGAGTAAAAATCCATTTCATGCTGAATATGAATAAGGTAGGCTGAAGAACTAACCCAAGATTGTCTGCTAACTTCTTGAGAAAAGTAAAATTTTCTGCTTTTAGATAACACTTTCCCCTCCAAAAACACTCTGCTATCATAAAGAATTACTTTCAGTATGTAAAAAAATTATGTCACACAATGCAAAATGCTATTAAAAATATCCTTTAAAAAAGACATTACTGAAAACACTGGTATCCTTGTAAACAGAACAGAAAACATAGGTAAAATTATAGAATGATGGGAAAAGAGACATCTGTTCAGCCACCTTATTCCTCCCTTGCTAGTAAAAGACTTTTCCCTAAGGTACACATCGGTTCCTTTTCAAAAGCATCAAGCAGTGTAGCTCCTATCTATTCTCATGGGAGATTTTTCAGTAATTTCAGAGTTCTCACTGTCAAGCAGGTTATCAGTCTGCTATTTAACCTAAATTTTCCTTATCCTAATTTGGTGTCATTACTCTCAGTTACCCATCATAACATGTTTTGAGATGCAATATGAACAAATAGATACCTAACAACAAGATAAGCATCCCATCAGCCTTGCATAGAGAGGCTTATTTTTAGATTCTCTTTAAACTCTGAGGTCTTGCCTGAAGTTTCAGCTCAGGCAATAAATATAGATACAAGGAAACAATTTTAATGTCAAGCTATGCACTCTCATACATATCTACCATCTAACAATTACTGCAGCAGGTCCTGTTTTGTACCTTTTTCTTTTATGCAACTGGTTATCCCTGGATAACAATGTTTGTAATCATTTTGCTCAGGTTTTGCTAGAAAACAAACTCTGGGCTGCAATAACAGATGTAGAAAGGGAATTACCCTCAGGGTATTTAATAAACCCAGTCATGCAGCATGAACAAAAGAAAGTAGAGAAAAAAATGTCATAATACTCCCTTAGCAAAGAGAAGAACAGAATCTTGTTTTCTTTACTGGTGTTTTGGTTTAGTTTCCTGAGTTTAGAATGCTGAAAAGCCAAAATTGGTAGCTATCATAGATTGTGGTGGTTTTTTTTTTCCAACTGACAAACAAAAAAATTAAATTCACAGTGATATAATTTTACAAGAAGGACTCAACTAATGCTATTGATAAGTTTCCCTACAAAAAAACAGCTCTTAGCTGTAAATTGGTACTGTGTAGTTTGGAGGCATACCAATTCATTGGCAAAGTGAGATATGCCACAAACAAGAGAGAGATATTGACTGAACTTGCCCTAGATATCATCATGATGAATGCTAGATCAGTACAGATCAGCTTTTTAGTGACCTAAAAATGTGGGTGTAATTCAAGAGTTTTCCAGACAAACTCATGCAGCACATATTATGGCATTCTACCTCCCCCACCCCCAACCTTCCCCCAAAAGATTAAATTACAAAAAGACTTGGAGTATATTTGTTTCACTACCAATTACATTTACAAAAACTTTTAAATTAGGTTTTCATTCATTCTATTACAAATCAGATGTTCAGCTACCTTTGTATCTTGCCCTTCCAAAGGTGCTCCTCATCCATCCCCAAAGCACAAGTTCAGCTGTCTGAATGGCTGTGCTAAACTCATGCTTGTTCATGTTCTAGTTTCTCAAGTTCCAAGTTCTAGTTTGCTCAGTTCTAGCCACATCCTGAGTATATATGAGTGAAAGAAAGATGAATACGACAACAGATACTGCTGCCCTACAAGACTGTGCTCTAGTTATCACTGTCAGAAACTAAGGTGTGATTATTAAATATATTTTGCAAGCCTAATGATAGCATTTCCTTCTAAACGACAGCTATAATAATGATTTGCTGCAAGATAACATGACAATTTTCAATGATCTTTCCATTCTCAGCATTTGGACTCTGGCAGGAAAGATAATGTAATTAAGGGGAAGAGAAAGACAGGGTGCCACCAATTTATGACTTCACCTTTTACAACTCAATTTATCCAACAGATTTTAAAACCAATAGATGAAAAATCTTTTACAATTCACAGAGTTAACAGATGGCATAGCAGTATTGAAAATGACAATATATGTACACCAAATGAACTGGTGTTCTGCTCTAGTTAAGAAGCTGTCAACATTTGTATTACAAACCTCAGTTTTCAAGGGTCTGTAAGTTGGCTATTTTAGATAACATCTGGAAAGATTGGCTTACAAGCTGCATGCCTAGATACCGTGTAAAAAAAAAAGTGTTTATTACTTGATCCTCTTCATACTCTTTACACACACCTAATCATATTGTAAACAATAACTGTGACTTAAGATGCTGACAGAAGTGTCTTTACCTATCAGAGGGTTTTGAATGGACTGGTTCATCTGTGAGCTGCTGTACTGGATGAGAACAGAAGACTGTGGCTGTCCCTAATCTCCTCCATTGCAGAGGAGACTTCAGGCACAGCTGGTGGGACCTGCCTGAGCTCCCAGACACTCCATGCCTGGAATGTTACTGTCCTGTGAGACATTAGCAGAACCTCTGTGAAGCCATTACAAGGAACAAAAGTGATCAAGGTGCTTAACATAAACAATCAGCAGTTTTAAGTAACACTACTTCCAGAGTAATAGAATACTTGTGTTAAATACCCCATTTTGGCTTAGAAAGATGGCAAGCTGTGCTGAAGCAACTGACTTTTTACACTGAGAATCTCCAAAAGTGGTTTGCACAGGTACAGCCAGGCTGGTGTAGCTATGCATTGCATGAAACTTCTGCTTATATAGGGTCCCAGCTTTGGCCATAAAGAAAAAAAAAGAAAAAAGAAAAAAGGTTGTAATATTTTGCCTCAGAAAAGACTGAATGGCAGCACAGGAAGGATTTCAGGATTGTTGGCTCACCAGCCAAACAATTTTAAATTATGTGCTACTGGGCACTAAACTGCTTACAGGATTAATACCAACATACAGTGCCTGTTAGCTCTAGGTTTGAACCTATACTGTGATCTCTGTGGCTGGCAATAATCTGGGATTGAAAATAAAGACAAATGTCAGTTTTACTTAACACACGGGTCTACAGGGTTTGGTTTTTGAGTTAAAAGTGAAAAATCAGTAAACATTGCAGTAACAGATTCATGGAAGCTAATATATGAAAGGGTTTTGGACTGTGAGAGAATATATAGAAAAAGCAAAGGGTTAAAGATGTGTACCAGAAATAATAATGTGATTTTCAACTTGGATAACTATGACCTCATTCTTTCAGGAGGAAACATCAGGAAACAAACTAACCAACCAGTCAAACTGGAAATTACATTTTTCGTGCCATTTAGAGGAAAAGAAATACGCTACAATCAATCTGAGTTGCACCCACCAAGACATCCATAAATCAAACAGATTATCTCAATGGAACTGACAGTCATTCCCCCAGGGCCCTAAATTAGGATTTTCACAGGTGTTGGTATCCAAATGCTCCTGGAATTCCATGACTACTACATGCCTTATACCCCCTGCCACGTCTGAAATTCCTGTCTTGGACAGCATGTATACTACATGAAGAATTCAGTTTCAGAACATTGTCAACAAAAAAGTGAGACACCTACAAAAAACAAACAAATGAAAAACAAACAAACAAAAAACCTAGATAAAGGGCTAGAGGGAAGGAGTGAGTGAGAGATTAATGTAAAAAGTGATTAATATGAATAGCTTTGATAAATATTGGGAGAGTAGACAGTAGAGGGGATACTTGATGTATCCAATTATATTCTACTGTTCCTGGCATCTAAGTGAGAATAGGATAAATAACTAAAAATATCTGAATTGTATGAAAGGACTCTAAGTAAATAACTAAATTCTGAAAGAGAAAAGCTAAGAACAACAAATATAAGTATGGAAAGGTGATCCAAGGTGTTAATGTGTGCAAACATGACCTGAACTCTAGACTGAAGTTCTCCAGATAAATTCTGTACCACCATCTTCCACAGTTTTCTGATGTATTTGGTTGTCCACAGGACAGATAATTTTACCACAGTTTTCTCTACTAATAATGTGAGCCAGGTTCATCTATTAATATGTTTGCTTCCAGGTATCTGAAAGCCTGGATATCTATAAATGAGACATAAATATATGTCTACACTGTGCCAGACAGTGCCATCAGGCTTCTCTAGTACTTCCTTGATTTTTGTGCCAAGATCATTAATAGAAATATCAACTAAGATTTGCTGAATTGAAGAGCAGTTCTTGAGAAGCATCACTAATAACTTCATTTCAGCCTAATATTTTTTCTTGCAGTACTCTTGAGTGTTGACCTTTTAGTCAGGCTCTTTCTTATGTCATAATTCTTTCAGTGATTCTTATCTTTTCCTTCTTAATTAACAAGTTTTCTAAGGTAAGCTTTACTAAAGTATTATTGTTGTCCAAATGATGAGATTCACTACATTTCCTCTTAAAAAAAATAAATTCCAAACAAATAGAGGTATTCAAATAAAGATATTACATCTAGGCTGCTAATATGTCTTTCTATTTCTTTCATTTCCTCACTCCGTTAGCACTGGCTGGCATGGAAAATGCTTCTGGAGGTCACATGCATCATGGTTGCACAGATGCTCAGCCCTTCATTCAGGTCAGAGTTGCGTTTGTCCCTGCACAGAACTGTATATTACAGATGTCAGAATAATGAGCCTGAAAGACCCAAGATCACTTCACTGTCTTTTTAAAGTATAGATGTTCCTGAGTCTGCAATTTCACGCACCAATTGTTTCAGATTCCTGAAATGGAGATTACCTAGTCCCTTTCCTCGCTCAAAACCATTATAGTTTTTGAGCTTCCTTCTACCCTTTTGTGATCATTTCCATTTCCATATTCTCATTCTTTCTTTCTTGTCCTAGGTGTAATAATCGTTTTTCTTTCCTGTGATTTTCTTCAACAACAATGGAGAAGCTATTGAATCTGAGGTACATTCTAATTTCATTTTTAGTCATCGTCTAGCTCTGCTTTAAACTTAACCCTAACCCTGCATTTGAGAGCCTTCTTTTCCTGTTGTCTTATCTTTTTGCCTTATATTTTTGTTTTACTGTCCTTCCCAATTTCTAATTTAAGATGGCTTTTGCTTCCTGATCCTTAAACATAGAAAAATACCAAACATACTCATCCCCCACTGCTGGTAGGCTCTCTGTTAAATAATTCTGAAAGGATACTGAAGATAAGGAATGATATCCAACCTCTTTTCTCTTTCCTCCTCAACCACCCACCGGAAATCAAAAAGTTCATTTACAAATCTGCATTCATCTGGTCTTTCATTTAAGCAGAATTTAATGAACAATAAGTTCACAGTTAGTCCACACACAGTTACACAGTCCACACACTCTCAGTCAACAACTTCTGTATTGTGTGAACACTACTTTTTAGACCCTAACTAAATATAATTAATTTTTTATTACAAGATTCAATGAACCTACTTGTTCCTCAATGTGATATCCAGGAAATATTCATATTTCTTTTTCTTATTAGCATCATATTCGAATAATAATAAAGTTGGGAATAGGCTAGAGGTTGTAATAAAGCCTAGAACTAATCCAGTAAGTCTTCCATTACTGTGTTTTCTCTAAGTGACTTTAACTCAAAAAATTCAACTTTATTTGTGTGTTTTATGTTTGTCTTGATTTTTTCCCTTCTCTTCTATTTTGTTGTTAAATAGCACATACCCTTTACTATCTGTGTGTTCCTCCTCCATCTGTCCCTTATCTTTAAAGTCCTGCCTGGCAATAGTCATTCACTCTCCTGGTCAGCACTATGTCTGCTGCGCAAGTTTGTGAAGCGGTTTTCCACATCATGACCATTCTCCATTCCCTAACTGGAACATGCAGAGAGCTTTCACTGTGTTTAAATATATAACTGTATAAATATATAACTATACTGTCTGCTAAATGAATATTCCCACCAACTTAAGTTCCAAACTCCTGGTGTTCATCATTCATAGTTTCATCCACTATTAAGTCACCCAATTGTCATCTTATAAACCTACAGAGGAAACTCATTTCCTACTAGTATTTTTGCTTAATTTCTTAGTTTTAACAGTGAAATCTGTCACATTCTGCTTCATTACTAGGTCTGTCTTGGGTTGTAGAGCCACATGAAACCCCTTTAGCCATATATAGGCTGTAACCACTGGTTACTGGCAGATTATCTTTACCTCTAACCTAGGAAAGTATACCTGTTGCAAAGAGTGACAAGACTCTTAGGATAGATTGTGATGAAAAATAAATAATACAGCTGTCACAAGTAATATCTGAAAGCTGCATTGAAATATATATGCATCGAAGATTTACACCTACATAATTATTGTTTGCCTGTCTGCCCCAAGTACTGGCTCAGGAATCCAATGGCCACTGTGTCATCTGAGTTTTTCAATATGCTTCAGTGAGAAAGAAAAAAAAATTTTCTTTGCTTATAAAAAAGAAGATAAATCTGTGCTAAGGACTGCATAGAAGAGGGGAATACAGTGTATCACCCCACTCCCCCATCCTCTTTCATTAGTTTCTAACCACCTGTTCCACAAAGAAAACATAAACCTCATCTGGTATCTCACTATAGTGAATGGTTTTTGGTATTTTATGAACCAGTTTGCCATTCAGCTGCCCTCTAATCATTACTGCAAGTGTACATTTCTTCAAACAAATGAGGCGTTTTACGGGAACACCATGCAGCATCAGATATCAATTTTGTAGCTGCAGACATTCAAACAAAATTGTCAAAGAACTCAATTCTGTTGCTCCTAGAATGAACATACTTCTTTTTCTCTTTAGTCACTGTTATCATGAGAATTGGAGGGCAGGCAAAGAAGTGGAAATAAAATCCTAGTGTACCCTAAGGAACCTAGCCACCTAAGTAAACCAACTGCAGATCATAATAATGAAGTAAGGAAAGAAAATTACTTACTGCTACTCAGACACATTACATAATCTTGTTGTATGTTTGCATCATTAGCTACTGTGCATATTCATACAAGATAGGCAGACTTCAACAATGCCTCATGAGAAAGACAACTAATGCATTTTTATATTCAATTTTATCAGCCAATTAAACATGGAAATATGATCACAATCATTTAAGAGAATTCTGTTCATTAACAGTTCTGATCCAAAGCTCTCAATATTTGTTTCTATGAAAAGCAGGAAAGCAATTTTTAAGCAGAATTTTATTATGAATTTTAGCAAGTGTTGTATATTCTAAAACAGTATTTCCAGTTACCTTGCAACTATTTGTTAATTCCATTCAAACATACTGCAAAATTTCTGGTAGGCTAAGAATGCTGTATGTAAATTTTTAGCAATGATGTTCTCCTTTGACATCAGATGCAGGCTACATTTAACCTTAGCTGTAGAAAATACATTTCCCTTATTTGGTTGCAGAGAATCAGGCATTTCCCATTTCTCATGAAAGTACACTTGCTTCCACAGAAGAGGAGAAGTATCTTAAGAGCTACAGTCATCCAGAAAAGTGTAAGATTAAGGTAGCCAAAGTCATGGGGAAGTACCTACAAGAAATATGGACACTTAAGAGCAGGATGCTATGACTATCAGTTGTCTCCAAGTGAGCTCATGTAACATAAACATGGCAATGACTGAGCCAAAGGTAATAAATTTGGCTAAGCATGAGCTGACTCTTTTGGACCAATACTCATGCATCTGCACCATGCTTCTCAATACACTGGTTCTGAAGGAACATTGAATTCTTTGCATGTTTGTCACAGTGAAGCAAGGTGATAGTCCTTCTGGACCCCAATCACTCAGATGCTTAACTCGAACACCTCATCTGATCTTCAGTCCAGTACAGAGTCAGAACTAACAAACTCCGATGCTCGCTTGCTGACTCTGTGCAAAGCCATAGCTTCATTTTTATGGGCAGAGATGGCTGAAGTCTGCAGAACCTAAAAGATCAAATGCTCCTGTGGTTCTGAAGCAGTTCAGCTTCTTCACATGGAAGTGATCGTAGGAAAAGGACGGCACTGGATGAATTCAACTGTGGATAAACTTACTAAATATTTTAACCTTAGTGAAACAGGTCTAACAGAAGGATCTAAGGGTGAACTACTTCAGATCATTTGTTACCAGTTATTGGGGATGGAGTCCTCAGAAATGGGAGTTAAGAGCTCAAATTCCCATCACAACAGGAGAGAGGAGAAACTGGGTTTCCACATTATGTGTCAGCATTTGCCTGAGTCAGAGAATAACAAGAGCACATGCCACCTTAATTTAAAAGTTCTAGTTTACTTTTTTATTCCTTACCAGCCTCCTGGGCATTCTCTAGGTTTTACCCAGAAAGAGCAGAAATTACACTTTTAGAAAGTAGAGATAACTTGTTTTTATCGCTAAACTAACTAATTAAAGACACAAAACAAAACAAAAACCTCCAAATACGTCTCCTTTCTAGAATATTTACCTGATCAAATTTTTTACCAAGTTTGAAAGTTTAAGTCAAGGTGGTTCATAAGCTTTTACAGGGAAGATGAGAAAAGAAAAGCCTTATTTTTTAATTTTTTTTTTATTTTAATAAGATCTGCATACTTTAACCTTCCTAATCTTACCTAACCATTTTTCACATGCTCCAGTATTCACAAACCAGAAAATATTTGCAAGCCTAGTGTATACTTGAGACCCTATATGAATAGGTGTTGGGTTTCTAATCAACCATTCTTAAAGCTCTCATCAATTCAAGGATGAGTTTCCTCCATGTTTTTATATCACAAACTGTGTGAAAAATGCTCTCACTTGCATGGGTAGCACTGAGTTGGACACAAATATCATAGTCTTCATTTTAATATACATATATAAATGGACGTTTGTGACAAAGTCTGACAACTGAAACAGTTCTTAGAACTCCATACACAACAGTCATTACCTTTGAATCATGTCACCCAGGTGGGCTTTCTGAGAACCACCACAAGAAAGATAGTCTTACATAACTCACAAAGCCCATGCTATTTTTGAACATACAACTTTGCCGTCTGTTTTCTGTGGAATGAAAATCTGTTGTTTTTCCTATTGTCCTAGTTTCAGCTGGAACAGAGTTAATTTTCTTTCAAGTGATTGCAGTGAAAAGAATGTCAATAATGCATATAGTTTTAACCATTGCTAGGTGATGTTTATACCTTTCAAGGACTCTTCAGCTTTCCATAGAAACCGAGAAGCAGCCTAGACAGTGGAATGGCCAATGGAATATTCCATGCCATAGATGTCATACTGAGTATATAAATGTGGGTTAGTCGGGGGCATCTGTGATCACTGCTCAGGAAGGTGCTAATTCACTGAGTGGTGAGAATGACTTTTGTCATTATTGTTATTATTGCTATTTTATTTTTCTGTTATGGCTCTATTAAACTGTCTTTATCTCAACCCACAAGTTTTTTCCTTTTCTTTCCCCTCCTTGTCTCCCTCTGCTCCCTGCTCTTCTTGGGGGAAAAGGGGAAGAACTGTGCAAGCAGCTGTGTGGTCCTAGCTGCTGGCTGGGGTTAAACCACGACACCTATTCACCACAAATTCAATAGCCCCTGCTCCGTCTCCAAACTTGGCTCTCTTATCTTTCAGTCAACCCATCAGCTTACAAATTATCATATGCAAACACATTTAGACATACAAGACAAAATCAATATACCTACATCCACAAAACCATGTTATTCAAAAACAGAAAAGAAGGTAACCATCCCCTTGGATAGAAACAAAGGTGTACTGAGAAGAATCCTCATAATGATGCTCTCACCAGAAACAGATGAGATTCACCCATTCACCCAATATGGATATTCCAGGAAGATTGTCTCCATCAGTGAATTAGCAACCTGAATATGACACACAGACATTATTTTTTAATGTTTAGAGTGGCATCCCTAAAGATGTCTAGACAGGCTAAATTTAACATTCCACCTGTCCAGCAAATTGAAGCAGAGCACGATCATGAAGGACAGAAGTTCAAACGAAAAACAATAAACTGTTCATTCAAAAGATTAAAATAGTTTTTATACAACAGATCCTCTTTGGTCCAATGAGTAGGCTCTAGTAGGTTAATTATTGTTATGACACCCCCAATTTTAATGTAAAATTCAAGTTCACAATTTCAAATGAACATCAGAATTTTGCAGATATTTTCCCTCTACAACTTTATTTATCAGACATTTCCCTTTCAATGTTATTGTTGGATGTTGTTTGTAATTAGTATTTCAACAATGAAACATAAAAAATCATTACGTTATTACTATGGAAACATTCCAGTAGGAACATAATACAGTTGACAGTTTTTTATAAAACTTTTTAATATGTGGATGTCTTAAAATGATGTAGTTATTAATGAAGATACTACAAAGCTTAAAATGCAGGATCTACTGTACATACATTCATCTTCTGATTTCAAGTGCAAAGCAAAACCAGTACAAGTATCTATTTCACATGTTAATTCTATTTTCGTATTTTTTTTTAACTCAACTTGCTATAAACATTTTTTTTCAGAGTAGTAGGATGGACAACATATAGTAAGATTATATTAGCAAATACCAAGCACTGACCAAGTTTAACATCTATTCACATATTAAAAATCATCATTCACAAATTACAACATTTTAAGGATCTTCTGTTGCTTAGATTAAGAGAATCATAAAATTATTGGATTATTCAGGTTGGAAGCGCCCTCAGGAGTTCATCTAGAAAGCAAGATACCTTTACTTTTATCTTCAAAGTTTAGGTGTAGATATTTGAGAATGAAATCTTATTTACAAACCCTGTTAGAATAGTTGAACACTTTCTTTTTCTATATAGTAATACTGGAATGCTATTGTGTATTGTGCAAATGAAGGATTATGTTTCTGTTTGAGATGGAATGGCAAACCCCACTTGGCTTCTCAACTTGGTTTGTTTCTTAAGATTGATTGACATTGTCTACTTGTTTGGAAATGGTGTCCTCCTCTTTGCCTGCAGGTGGTCTCTGTGAAGCAAACAGAAGGAGCATCCTGCACCTTTTCTTTCTGTGAATGCATCTACCTATAAACATACCTTTTTGAGATAGCTCTTCTGCAACTCTGAACCCTCATATTTTAGTCAAATCTGGTTGACAATCAGTTTCTGAAGTTACAAGAGTGGTAATAGGTCAACATTTTCTGATAATACCAACTATTTAACTTTGGCTCTCAGATTAGAGTGCATGTACAGAAAGTCAAATCGGAGCTGCATTCCGAGTCTTTGCTATTTCCAAACAAAACACCTGAGGAAAGTAACTTGAAAGCTGGGTGAGAATGGAAGATCGACAAGCTACATAGTACTGTCTGTTACACAATGAAATGAGTTCTGTTATCTAATGTGACACTCAAGATAAAAAGACTTGCTGTTAATGCAAGATGCATTTCTTTCTATTAATACAATAACTGTGACCAGATATTCTGTTTGGGAACCCCATTTCACCTCTCCACTGAATGTATGAACACACCCACTCTCAGTGAACTCTGCACCATATTCTGCATCATGCTCCATACTATTATACAGAAGAGGCAAAAAATATTCTGCTGCTAATGAAGAGATGTGCTTACAGGAGGATTCATCGTTATAGCCTGCAGGCAAGAAAACAACATTTAGAGTAAAGAGTGTCATTTAAACCTTAAGGGTTATTTAAGACTGCTGAAGTAAAATGACTTTAAAGGGCTGAGTTAAGAACTATGGTTATAAAGATGTAATTTAAAGATATTTTTCCTTAAGTGATTGCATGCTTATTTCTGTCATCTTTCCCAATCCATTTCTGTTTACTTCATAAGACTCTATAAATGATTCTGGTAATTCAGTAAAAGCTAAACCTTGCAGCGTGTAAAGCCCAAGTACTTTTCCCTTGATCCAAGCTTCTGGCAGAAGTGATCTCAGTATAACTTTTTTCCCCCAGAGCAATGTGTAAACCAAATAAAAACTCAGAAATATTCAGCATCTTAACGGAAAAGCAGTAGTACTTTTCTCAAAGAAACTGAAATTGATCAATTTATCAACCACTCTAAATTAAGCATCCACAGAATGCCTCTGGTTCCAGGTAATGACAAGGTTCTCTGTGGACCAAATTCCTCAGCATCCAGTGTTCACCTTTCTTTGCAGACTGGGTGGAATGCCTCTTGGTGTGATTCAGTATGGCTACTCCTACTTTAGTCTTGAAAAGGAATTCTTTTTGATGAAGCAGATGGGCATTTAAAGTGTCACTTACATAAACATGCCCCTCCCATCCCCTCACCCCTCCAGCCAATATGCTTTCTTTATGTTTTAAAAAAAAAAGACAACAAACTGCACATGACAAACCCGGACAAAAATAACAATCACTAAAGACACATATAACCACATTCCAGGTCCAAAAAATTCCTCTTCTTCTAGCTCACCCCTTGCAGGGATTCCCTGCTGCATGAAATGAGCATTAAATGTAGAGGCTGGGAAGAAAGCTGAGGAGCTGCAAGACTAATTTTTCAAGCTCTGCTTTCCTACAAACTTAGACTGCAAAAAAAAAAATCTGGGATGCTGGAAGTTAAGCAGATTGCAAAGGTGAATAGTCAAGTTCTCTTCCACAGAAAAACTCTTGGAGCCTCACCAGCTAGGTAAGCCAGACTGCAGCTCCCAGGCTGTCCTTGAAAGTATTCTCCGGAACTGAAATTTCAAAAAGGTGGGGAGCAACTAGTGCAATCACTGATCTGCAGTGTTTAAGTTTTCATGGATTTCCACTTTTCTTTCTCTCCTATAGAAAAAACAGGAGTCTACATGTTCTTTCGCCTGAGTGAAATTTGTCTTTTTTTTTTTGGTTCTTTGGGATTTTTTTTTTGGCTTGTGTATTCATGCTTTCCCAGAACAAAGTTGTTTCTCTGCTTTCTGTTTCTTTTCCTGGTAAAACCTTTACTTCCTCGGTACCCCATTTCTCATGTATTTGTGTATGTATAAATAGTAATTACTCTAGTTGAAGGAATACTAGCAGACTACTCAATGGAACATTTCTGCTCTAGGGGAACATAGGAATCACAGGAGAGTTGATTCTACAGCATCCTGGACCATAAAGTTTGTCCTATAGGAAGACTCCTAATTTTTCCATTGTTTGGAAGGGGCAGTGCCAACATGCTCAAAAATCAGCCTAGTTAGTAAAGATCTTTGCACTTCCAGTGTTTAGAGACACATGGTTTCAGAAACGGGGCTGTACTGGGGGCTGTAGTGGGACCCTTTTGAGTAACATACATTACTTCTATGTTGGAAAGTTTTTTGGGCAATAAAGATGAAGAAATAAATTCTAATATCTTCTCATCATCCCTTGCCAGCAGCACTGTCTTGTCATGCATGAATTTCTTCCTAAGCAGCACTGCTTCTTCAGTTCCAGTGGATGGCACAAGCTGTCATTCTGACTTATTGCTGTATCAAAAGATTACAAATATCCCTTGCAGGATATATCCTTTGAGGATATTTGCCCTGAAAATATCTTTTTGTAAAAAATACTCTAAAGACAAAATAAGACAAATTACTCTCAGACTTAAAAACATTCCTTTAAATGAATACAAAACCTATTTAAAGTAAATTGATACTCACCAAAATGTCTATGGATTTATTTCCCCCCCAAGGCCAATAATAGCAGAGATGATTGAAGCACCGAGGTGCAATGGCATACTTTTCAGTGGGCGGAGGACAATCTCTGGACTATGGGAAGGAGCAGAAAAGGGAGCTATTCTCTGTGCAGGATCTCCGTGCTGCCTGTCTGGTTAGCTGGCATATGTGGGTGGTGATGGCCTGAGTATGGGCATCCTCCATTATTTTCCCATACAAAGGGCTTACTGCGATCGCTACTGCTACTAATGCTTCACAACACTTTGTCTTTATTGCTTCTTTATGGCAAGCGTAGTCTCCAGATTTCCTCATCGTAGAGTCACAGAATCATAGAATGGTTAGGATTGGAAGGGACCTTTAAAGGTCAACTAGATCCAACCCCCCTGCCATGGGCAGGGACACTTTCCACTCGACCAGGTTGCCCAAAGCCCCATCCAGCCTGGCCTTGAACACCTGCAGGGACGGATGAGGCACCCACAGCTTCCCTGGACAACCTGTTCCAGTTTCTCACTACCCTCAGAGTAAAGAATTTCTTCCTAATATCTAATCTAAATCTGCCTTCTTTCAGTTTAAAACCGTTAGCCCTCATTCTATCACTCCACTCCCTGATAAAGAGTCTCTCCCCATCTTTCCTGTAGGCCCTCTTCAGACACTGGAAGGCTGCTGTAAGGTCTCCTTGGACCCTTCTCTTCTCCAGGCTGAACAACCCCAAATTTTCAGCCTGTCTTCACAGGAGAGGTGCCTCAGCCCTCTGATCATCTCTGTACATGGCAGGCAGTGGAGGCCTTGCCTCTTCCAGCAGAAGCGGGGACAAACCAGCAGCAGCAGAGCCTGACGAGGGAGGGCAGGGAGCCAGGTGAGCTGGGGCTGGGCAAATGCTGTGGGGCAAAGAGACCTGAGGTATTGGCAATGTAGATAGTTGTGGTCAGAAGGTGGGTTAGGGCTCCCCTCAGAAGCTGTACTGCCATCTTCCCTAAACACAATTTTTCATGATCATGTCCCGAGGGAAAGAAAAAGCCCCATATTTTATGTGAGTGAAACCAGTGGAAATGATCAGAACGCTGAAATTCAGCTTGCCTCTGGCAGGGGAGGGTAAAGAAAACAAGGGGTCCCAGAGCACTGCTTCAGACAGAGAGGAGGTGGGATGGGGCCTGTTGGTACTCAAACTTCAAAAAAGCCATGCGCTAATATTTAAGCAAGTGGAAACAGAAGCAAGTAATACTTGAGAGTAACCAGGCACTACACGGAGCTGTTATAAAATAATGACTGGAAAGAAAGCATTTGGCAGTACTGGCTGTGAAATTTCTCCTTGCAAATAGCTAAAGCGTGAAATATTGGCAAAATCCTGTCTGTCTCCCAGTGTCTTTTGTCTTCAACCAGAAGTGCAGCAGACTTCAGGCACAGAGTCCAGACGCTTCCAGAAATACATTTACTGCCTGGATTAAAGATAAAAATATAATTATTACAAATCCTGCCATGGAAATGCTGCCAGACAGTATGGTGTTTGAGGACAGGGTGACTATTTTACTCCCTTTATTTATGGAAAGGAATAAGGTATTCACTTAATTAAAAACGCAGTCTGTCTCTTAAGGAGATGTATACATATCTTTGCAAATAAATAAGACTCCTTGGATTAAACCAAGTACATTATCAATGCATAAAACTATGGTACTCAATAGTATGTATTGCAATTTGTTTACTGTGACCACTTTATATAAAAAAAATAGATACATCTAAATTTTTTAGATTTTTTAGTCTGTGCTATAATGCCTCCTTATCTGTTACCTAATTATATTTAGTAACTAGTTATATGGAAAAACAAAGGGCCATGACAGGCAATAACTTATGCATTTTATCACTATTTCTAATGGATTATTTCATTTAATATTATGAATTACTCACTTGAAACCTCTGTGAAGCAGGTAAGTATCCTTCCTTCTCCTTCCATTCTAACCAAGTATCCATTTTCAAGTGCAGAACTGAGAGATGAAGAGTTCAAATAACTTCCCATACCATTCCCTTAATGTGAATGAGGCAAGATATTATTTCAGTTGAATGTTCAAAGCCCCAACCATTTTTCATTTGCAGCAAGTTTCTGGAGAAGAATCAGTGCCAGCAGATCCAGGCTGATGTATTCTCACAAGTAAACAACTGCCAGGACATACACATGGCTTGCTATACCCTTGCAATATCTTACTTTACTAACAGTGCAACTGAACATGAATGGTGCATTTGAACTAACAGTGAAGAACTATGTCATAAACCACTTTATAAATAATTGTTGCTGTATCTATATTATTGATTAGCAAGAGCCCAGTATCCTAACCTAAATAATGACTAGCTGATACATTGTGATTTCTCCTTTGTGGCTGCATTCCTATCAGCAGCCTTGGTCTAATCTATTTTATTTTCCTTCAGCACCTCTAAACCCAAAATAATCTTAATAGAACTCTGATTCTGATCTTTCATGAATACTATGAGGTACAGAAGGGCTAAACTACATGCAAACAGATGTTACAAGGCTGGGAATTTGCTATTGCAAGACTCAGTGGGATGGGGAAATTGCATTCTGGCAGCAGGAGCTCTCCAGGAAAGCTGAATTTTTATGGAGGTTATCCTCCATTATCTGGGACGTAGTCTTTTGAGTGGAATACAGTGATTACCAATGACAAAACACTTTCCTGTGGATTTGTGGAATTTTTCCAGAGAGGCTAAATCACTTGAGTTCAGTTCTAGGGCAGCAATATAGGAAAACATAATGATGCTTTATGGGTAAAAAAAATACTTGCCTTACCTTTGTGCAACTGAAGCCTTGGTAAAACAGATGTTCAGATCTAGTCTCTATTTTATATTTTGTACATAGGTTTTGGTTTGATTCAGACTAATAGCTGAAATCTTTATTACTCTTATAATAGAGAAATAAAAATGTGAGTAATATGAAAGGAAAATACTGTGATTGCATCAAAAAGCAGACATATTTCATGAATGCATATGCGACAGAGAACTGAGGTGCCCTATAGCTTCCAAAGCAATATAGTAAAGTCCTTATGCATTTCCCTGTAAATAATGTCTTTTAGCTATTAAACTTAAGAAGGTAAAAAAAAAGATATATTCTGAATATTATTCGATACCCCTCTTCAGTTACGCACATGTAACAATTGATCTAACAAAAGTCTAAAGGATCTGGGAATTACTAATTTACTAAATATGGTCTGGCCAATTACATTTTTTCTGCCAATTCTCTGTATCTGTTTTGTGATCAACTTTATATGTTTGGTATTGAAATAACAAACCACCAAAGGTCTTATGCAACTGCTATGTCCTCCAAATTTCAGAAGCCACATATCTCATTATGTTACTCTTACTGGTCAAGTTATTTTGCCATGATAAGAAAAAAATAAACCCAAAAGAAACCTAGGGAAAACTAACGATATTGAAGTTTTTTGAGCTTTAAAGTGATTTGGGTAAGTTAGAAACCCCATCATTGTTAAAAATATTTTAATAAATTAAATATCCATAGCAATTTTATTACACAGGTAAATTTTAAATGTTAGAAGTGTAGAACTGATACTGATACAGAAAGGATACATTTGTACCTCATTCTACGTATTTCTCTAAAATTGCTTTCCCTGTTTTGAAAAAATGATCAAGTTACGGATACCCTTTGAATATTTTTCCTTCCTTATTCTCTGCCTCCTTTCCTTCCATTCCCAAGAAGGACTTTTGCTTTGTATTTTAATCATGAGGGCTTAAAGAATAGCATATAATAATAAATAGAATTGTTTGCTGAGGATCTATAGACATCCTATCCCATGGCAACAATCTATAAAATAATTGCAATGTGGGTTCACCATTGGAGTATATTGAAGTCACACAGAATAATGAATTTCCTTCAGTGCTTTAGAGGAAAATAATTATAAGATCCAGCACTGAATTAATGCTACAGTCTTAATCATCTCCCATCCACCATAAGGTAATCTTGTCTCAATTATAGATCCAGCTGGAAATGGCTTTAAAGCTAGATTGCTTTTCTGGTCTTTCTTGGCCAAGTGTTGGAAAAGAAATGTCTTGACAGCATTATTAATAGAAGCATTGCTAACATTAAAATGAAGACTATGTAACACTCCACATGCCACGTACAATGCTGCATAGTTTTGACTTAAGTCCAAGTTTTGAAGCAACGATGGAATGCTTTTATTTCATTCTCAGCAAGACTAAAAATTAAATTTCGTACTTAATACATGAGTACTTCAATAGTTTAAGTGTAATCTAGATAAAATGTAATGTTATACTGGGGATTCCACAGAGATTTTTTAAAATCATTGCATTCTCCAAACTTGAAACATTTGAAGTTCTTAATATTGGTGTTTTGCAAGGCAGCTTTCATGAAACATGTAATCTTCTGGAAGCATTTTTTCAGTAAATTGTCCGTTTCCACATTTGGGCAATGTCATCAGAAAGTTCCCAGGATATCTTGCAGCTCTTTTTGTTAATGAAGGAAGGGCAATAATTGAGTTCAATATCAGTGCTCATTTCTCCCTTAGATGTTTCTTTAAAAAATCTACTCCTTCCTGAAACAAAAAAGTATAATAACAATTTTCCAATAAGCTAATTATTGTGCTTTCCTCCAGTCTGACTAAAAGAACTATTTTACCTTGGTAGTTAAAAAAAAAATTCTACTACTCAAAGCTAACCTATTTATTCCAGTATGTCTAAGGCCTTTAAAGTAGCTGCACATGATTTATTTTATAATCTCATAAAAGTTTGTTTCTAGTCTTTAAGACCTCGTAACACATCCTTGTTCATGGTGCCTTTCTTTTACTGTCTTTTTCCTTTCTGCTCTTCTGAGTGTTAAGACTCGATATTTCTTTGTCTTCATTTCTCTTTCACATTTTTGAAATTGGTTGCAAATTCTGTTCAACTGAATTATCAAATTGTCTTAAGTTTTTGAGTTGTTCAACACTTAGAAGTCAGTCACCTCAAAGTCACGAAGCTTGACCATTCAGTCTTCAGTTCCACAACCATATTTCTCTTACATTTCCTCTGTAGCACCCCTCTGTTTTTCATTGGGAATTTCAGTTATGTATAAAATTCTATCAAAATCTGTTCTTTGTTCAGAATTAGACACAATGAAAAAGCTTAAGTAGTTCACAGGCAATTCCTTTATCTGTGAAGAATGTTTGTTACTTTGGGCAAATCCCATTTTAATAAAAGCATGGGACACATGGGGTCAACTCTGTGATGTTAGTGGATGTGTACACTTGGAGGTTTAGGTTAGAGTGATTTCAAAGTCTTAGTATTATACCTGTTCTGTGTGTTCAATCTGGGCTGTATTGTGAGTGCCTGGCTTTTAGGAAGTTGAGTTACAGGGTTTCAAATTGGATCTTCAGACCATAAACATGGTACAGTACTGACTGCTTTGAGTGACTGATTTTCAATCTGAGGTGACTACAACATAGTGTGAATGTACATAAGCTAGCTTTCAGGGAGCTAGCCCACCTCTGGGTATCTGTCTATTGCAGCAGCAGGAAGCACAGTTTGGCATCATCATGTTGTCAGGACCGGTGCCAAATGCTTGACCTCTGGAAAGCTAGGAAAAGACTAACAACCTGATTGGAAAAGAGTAAGACGTATGTTTAATAAGCCTATTTCCACAACATTTACTGACTGAAGAAGAAAATCACACAGCTCACAAATGCTTGGATCTGGGAAACAGTGATTTATCAGGGAGGTCAGCTGGAGCTGGGGGTGGTGCTAGGGTTAGGATGAATAATATTTTGAACAAATTTTCTCCCTTCCCCACTCCTATTGGTGAATGTCAGGCTTCCTTCTTCACTTAATCTTGATTTGTCCTAATTTACTTCTTTTAAGCTCCGTTGCATACAATACTGATCTTTACTGTAGAGAGGGAATGTACAATTTCTGGGTAGTTTTACCCTTTTTCTCCTTAGCCTGGTCTTCTTTTCCCAAGAAGAAGCCCTGTGCAGGAGGTTTCTTTTTTTTTTTT